>JAGGAQ010000111.1:0-45857 GCA_017657225.1 Termitomyces sp. T69sscA
CATCACATATCACTATGTGTGACATTTCTGATGGATCAGTCACAAGTCACTGTCACATCATAGCAATGGTCACATGACCCAAGCACATGCAGAGGTCATGCACATGCCACATGACCACAATCATATGCCAACAATTTTGTCAGTAGTGGCTGTGAGTCCATCTAGCCAAAGAAGAATGTTTAATAAGGAAGTAGATTCCCATAGTCCAACCAATGAGAAACTTAACAAGTTGAGAAGAAAGGCAAAGGAATTGAGTGAAAGTGAAGCATGGCTGAGGGAAAAAGGATGTAAAAGGGAGGTTCTCTGACAATATCAAATTAGTGGGACAACACCGCTTTGTGCATTTTTTCTTCTTTTTTCTGCCTTTGGTAATCTGACTTGGAGCTTGTAAGCAGTGGGCTAAGGTGAAAGTTGACTGAGCTCATGTCAAGTAAAAACCAGCTTACCTTGATGCCCCAGATGGACATTTATGCATATACAATCTTATGCATGAAGATTGTTGTAATGTACAAATTTTCATGGCTGTAAGGGTTGTAGGGAAGAACATCTGTCCTGCCATACTACCCTCATGCTTTAATACCTCATTGTTCCAGGACCTACTTTATGTCTGCTGGGACTATGATATGAATGTACATCCAACGTTTGATGTGATTGTCAACAATGTTGAGGCAATGTATTAAGAGTTTCTGAGAGACATAAATGAGTCTAGTGAAGAGTTCTCATTGCTGTTGCTGTCACCAATTACATTTGATCAGAGTAAATGTCCTCAAGAGTGAGAGTGGGATCATCTAAGATCAAAGCCTTGGCCTGATATGCAGTCTATGTTATTGTCTTTTGGAAATCCCTGTATGTTAAACCTTCTTGACTTCCAAGTAATTCATGCTGACAAGTTTGGCCCCTAGCTACCATCAATAGTGCATTAGTGGGACAAGGCACACAAGTTTAGCCTCTAGCTACCATCAATAGCACATTATTTAGACATGATGCTTTACTTAAGCCTTTAAACACCTTTGATATAACTGAAGATCTTGCCAACCTCAACGACAAAGGCAAGATATCATGAGTATGGGAAGATATGGTATCATCAAATCATCTTTGTATGCTAGAGCCCATGCTTTACACCCCATCCTTTCCTTCACATTCATTGTGCTTTCTGGCATTGTCACTTTTTTCTTTTCACTCTCGAATCACTCACTTCAAAAAAACTTTGGCTGACAACACTCAGACAGGCTGTGATGAAAGTTCAAATGTATAACATCCTACCCTTCAGGATGAGAGAATCAAGTCAATGAGAGACAAGAGGTGGTACTGTCTGCTGTTGAATCATCAGTTTCACCCTTTTTGTGAATCTTTCATGTCTTTTGACTTTCTGATTCTAGGTGCTAATTGTCAGGTTCCACTGACCACAGGGGCTCAGTCCACTGGGTGAGTACCTTATATGGTGATCACTGTATCCACAGACACAGAGTACCGGTAGGGCGCAAGGCATAGGAGACCGAAACAAGGCAGGGGAGATGTGTAGGTAAGTGCCAGTAACACTGGAAGAGGGGGCAAGTGCTGGGGTAGAGGAAGGGCGAGTGCCAGGGGGTAGTCACAAGTCCCAGGAATACAGGAGGGTGGAACAAGTGAGCGCCAGTGTGTGAGCAAGTCCTGGAGTTCAAAGAGATGACAAGTGCAAGGACTTAGCGAGTTCTGGGGGTGGAAATGGAGGCGTGGAGATTAAGCGAGCCAAAAGAGGAAAGAGTCAAGATAAGATAAGGGGGAAGGAAACAGAACAAGTCGAGATTGGGAACCAGAGACAGAAAAGACAGGGGAACTTAGGATTGATAGAGAGATGAGGAGCAAAGCAGAGTGAGATTAGAGTAGGAGACGAATAGAGATGACAAAAGGAGATGATATGAAATGAGTACAACAAGAAACAAAGCAAAGTGAAAATAACAAGACTGGAATGCATGAGAATACAAAACAGAGACAAAATACAACAAAACAATACAGGAGTTACAGTAATATCAAGACTAGAGTACTACTTACTATTCTATGACTTATATACTACACAGTAGATAGGCTCCAGGGCTCAGGCCCAGGTTCCAGCAGTGGGTCACAGTGCCAGGGCTTGGGGTGAGACCTGGGGGCCGTGCAGGACGGGGTGAAGGTTCAGACATGTTGCGTAGCATGGAGGTCTCACACTGGGAACACAGAGACACATGGCGGCAGGGCAGTGAGGAGGGGAGCGGAAGCAAGGCACAGCGTGCAGAGGTTGGGTCTGTGGTGATGTGTGATCATGATGCATGATGGGAGTCTCAGCATGGGCCGTGGAAGTGTCAGGTACTACCAGTGCCAATGCTGATGTAGTAGTCACAGGCAGTGTAATAGCTAGGGCCAGCGCTGATGTGACAATCACAGCGGTGATGGCCAAGAGGATGCTGGTGGTGGCGGTGGCTGATAGCGGTGGCAGACGGTGATGGCCAGGAGTTGCCAAGGTGGTTTGCTGAGTAGCGCTCTGAGCCTGAGGCAGTCGTGGGGGTCGTTTTGGAGAGGGTTGGAGTTTCAGAGCTGGGGCTAAGTTCTGGGGGTCAGTAGCAGGTCGTGACACTAATTCTGTTGACAGTGACTCTTCCGCTCTGAAAACCATCCTTAGTGCTATCAGGTATCTTCCAATACCAGGAGAAGTACATGTTGTTCAACTCTTTCTCACCTAAGAATGGTTAGAAGAGCATAGTGAGTGGATGCCATCACTTTATAACTATAGATGGGGACAGGCATCTTGGTCCACACCATTCATCTACAGCTTATAGTTTTGCAATGCTGCTTAAAGACACTGACAAAAACTCAGCTTACCTTTCTAATCAGTGCATAAAGGCAGACTATAACTATGTATTTTGTAGCAATCCATGACAAGTTTCTAATTGCTCAGTATTGCTGCTCTTTCACAACAAGCTATATTATTTCATACTTATTTGTGGTATTCTGGCTGTTACTGTCAGGTTCTGCTGACCATGGAGGCTCAGTCCACTGGGCAAATACCTTATGTAGTGATCACCATGTCCACAGATGCAGAGCACTGGTAGGGTGTGAGGTGTAGGAGGCCAAAGCGGGGCAAGAGGGGTGTGCTAGGAAGTGCTGGTAGCGCTGGATGAGTGGGCGAGTGCTGGGGGGGTGGAGAACGAGTGCCGGGGGGTAGGCACAAGTCCCAGGAGTACAAGAGGGTGGAACAAGTGAGCACCGGTGCGTGAGTGAGTCTTGGGATTCAAAGAGATGATGGACATGGGGACTTAGCGAGTTCTGGAGATGGAAACAGAAACGTGGAGATTAAGTGAGCCAAAAGGGGAAAGGGTCAAGATAAGATAGAGGAAAAGAGAACAGAACAAGTTGAGATGGGGAACTGGAGACAGAAGAGATAAGAGAACTTAGAGTTGAGAGAGAGAGAAGAAGCAAAGCAGAGTGGAATTAGAGTACGAGATGAATAGAGACAACGCAAGGAGACAATATGAGGCAAGTGCGATAAGAAATGAAGCAAAGTGGAAATAATGAGACCAGAACGCATGAGAAGACGAGACAGAGACAAAACACAACAAAACAATATAGAAGTTATGGTAATATCAAGACTAGAGTACTACTTACTACTCTACAACTTATATACTATGCAGTAGGTAGGCTCTGGGGCTCAGGCCCGGGTTCCAGTGGCAGGTCATGGCACTGGGGCTTGGGGTGAGACCCAGGGGCCATGTGGGGCAGGGTGGAGGTTGAGACATGTTGCACAGTGCAGAGGTCTCGCACTGGGAATGCAGAGACATGCGGTGGCAGGGCAGTGAGGAGGGGAGCGGGAGCGGAGTGTGGTGTGTGGAGGTTGGGTCAGCGGTGATGTGTGATTGTGATGCGTGATGGGAGTCTTGGCACAAACCAGAGGCAACAGATGTTGCTGGTGCCAGTGCTGATGTGGCGGCTATAAGCGGTGTGATAGCTGAGGCTGGTGCTGATGTGGCAGTCATGGCGGTGATGGCTGAGGGGATGCTGAGGAGGTTGGCCGAGTAGCAGTCCAGGCCCAGGGCAGTTGTGGGGGTTGTTTTGGGGAGGGTTGGAGTCTCAGGGGTCGGTAATGGGTTGTGACAGTTATATGATTCAAGTATTACAACAACATCATTAATAGCATTTGTGACTAGAAAGATATTGTGGTCATCAGAGAGTTTTCCAGTGTTGACTTGCCTTTTAACATAGCTAACCCTACCAACTTCTATTTAAAGTTGTAAATGGAGTCAATTTCTGAAACATTGACACCAATATATAGTTTGACAATCTGCAATAGATAAGAATGAACTATTTTCAAGGTCCTAAATCTAGATATTGTGCAGCCCAATCAATAAGTTAATTGGCATCCATACTACCATCTTCATCTTCTAATTTCTCCATCTTTTAATTGAGCTTGTTTTTCTTTTTTTTTGAATCTGCTTAAAAGTATAAAGTATAAATTTAAAGGAGCAAATAAGCAACTTACTGTTTATTAAAAGAACCCAATTGGCCTTTGCTTCCTTTGCTTCTTCTTTTGAAGTAATTCTTCTTTTGAAGTAACAGGCTCAATAAAGAATAGAAGGGCCTTATAAATAGTTGAAAACCCTTCAAGCTGAAGTTTAAGATAAATATCTTCAATATATTTGTTGTAGAACTGTTAAAACCAAAGAGTATTGTCAAATGAAATAAAGTCAATGAAAGAAGAGGAGATAAGATGAAGAATGTAAAAAAGTCTAATTTTAGCATGAGAAAGATGCCAAAATAGTGGAGGATTGAAAAACAAAGTGTGGGTGAGTTTTTTAAAGCTGGAATAAGTCTTATCAAAGACTGATAAAAGCTAGATAACAAGACGTGCAGAAGTCTGACAATCAACATTAGGGTGCAGAATAAAGTTGTAACCAAGCTCTTTATCAGAATAGAGCTGAACTGTTTGAAAAATTTTCTGAAGTAAAAGCTGAGTCAATGCCATATGCTGATGTATGCCAAGTACATGTTGGCTTTCTTCCTGTTTGAACAAACTATTTAGTATTCAAGTTGAAGAACGAAAAATTATCACTTCCTTTGAAAATATACTTATAGGAAACTCTACTATAGAGAACCCCTGAGTTAAACTGAATTCAAATGGAAGTTTTCCAAGCAAGAATATGAACATTAGACTTAGCTAGAGCAAAAAAATTTCTTTTCTCCAACTTGTGAGAAAGATGACTCTTGACTGGCTTAGTCTTTTTGCAATTAGATTCTAGCTTGACTTTTTTGCAAACAGATTCACAAATGAGCTCAGCAGAAGTAACAATCTTGTTCTCTAAATAATTTAATAAGCAGCTATATATATCAAAGTAAAATGAGATGTACTTTTCACTGCACTCTTATCAGCTACATAATGCATGAGTGACTATATGAATTGTAGCAATATACAACATGCATTCTTGCACACAATGTGCATCATTGTCAACAAGGATATTTGCTGCTTAAAGATCACCATGTAGTAACCCATTGGCATGCAGATACTCCATCTCCTGTACAATCTCTGACATATACCTAAACAGATGCCTCTCCCTCTCCATCATATCCTCCTCTTCCTCCTGCTCATTTCTGCTCTGCTTGACCTTTAATCTTTGACCCTCTTTTTCTACTGCTTTTGTTCCTATTCCAATTTCTATTTCAATTGTATTTGAAAAGAAAAGAGGGAGAATATTGTGTTCAGAGCTGTTGAACTGGAAATCCAAGTGTGCTGGGGTACTAAAAACAAGACATATATCTACAATGATGACAAGAACCTAAAGGTCTTGCTTAGATTATTTTGCAATTGCAAATGCTTTGAATTAGCAGCATGCATAAAAGTATAGGGTGCAGGTGATAATAGGAGGAGACTGAGTTGATGCAAGAGCTTTTGAGATTCAACAACATCATGCAGAGTTTGATTACAGTGAAACTGAATATATAAGTTATACACAAGTAAATGAGAGATTGTATTGTACACATATCTCAATCATAATACCAAATTATTATTTTGCATACTCTCAAGCTTACAATGTTGCAAATGAAAGAGAATAGAAGAAAAACTTAGTCTTCCATACCAGCATTGGCATACTAGAGAAGCCAGTAGAGTGTTAGAGCTGACACACTTAAGAAATAGTAGATAAAAAGAGCAATAAGGAAAAAAAAACATAAACTGCAATGTCAGAGCTGGCAGTCCCATTAAAGGGCAGAAACAGTTGTACATGCTATCAGAGCTGATAGAGCATAGTGTGTATAGTCGTGAGAAATGAAAGAGAAATAAAACTAATTTCATGTTGCATGTGTGACTTTTTTTAGCAAGGCATTGCTCTCTTAATGTTGCTCAGAAGATTGCAATTACTTTACAACTGAACAAAAGCTCAAAGACCTAAAAAAGTTTTTTTTCAAGGTCAACTAAAAAAGCTTCAAATTGATAGTTACTTGGTATGTATAGTCAGTTGGGTTGAGAGCACATAAAAACCTCTGTTGAGAGAAGTACTATCTCTACACTAGCTGTGACAACAATATTTGAAAGGAGAGCTTAAAACAAATGAACTAGAGGGTGAAACAAGTGGGCCAAAAAGTGAAATAAGCAGATCAGTGAGTAAGAATTGTACAGCTAACAGGGAGTTTGTCAATTGTATAGCTAACAAAGAGTTTGTTAATTGTTCAGCTAATAGCTAGTAAGTTTACTCACTAAGACTTAGATTTCAAATTTTCTGCACAGTATATCTGGCACTGTTCCAGCCAAATGTTTCTTGATCATTCAGTTAATCCATGAAACTGGATGGAGGAATGTAAAGGCTGCTAGCAATGATGGCTAACATGCATTTGAGAGTAATGAAATCACTATTCTCTTTTTGATGTTTAGCTTTTCAAGCACGCTTCTTGTAAGCAAGCAAGGTACTAACCCTGCTGCTACAAGAGAGAGTAGTCAAAAGCAGACATTGCCTCTTTCCCTCTAAGCAATCTTTTGTTGATATCAAGGAGCTCATAATTAGTAAAAAAAACCATCCAACAAGTTATATTGCTTTATTACAGTCTTTTTTAAACATGATCATGCTAGAGTGAGAGAATAGCATGTAGAGTAGAGCTGTTGGAATATCCTCACTCAGACAGAGACTCAGCAATTTCAAAATAATCACAGAAACATAGCAGATCCAGAAGTCCATTAAATGATAACACATTTAATGTATGTGTCATATCTTATTCTGTTGTATGTTAGTCATTGTTCAAAAGTAAAAATGATGGAAATATACTTAAACAACTGTTAGGTGAGGTCAAGTTACAATATAAGAGTACAAGGAGACATGTTAACATCATCTGAGATGCTATCTTATGGTTTGCATTTATGAGGTAAGAACTTTCAACAAATAAGTGATAGATGCCATAGATTGTGTCACAAATAGTAAATGAACAATATAAATGCCTGCCATGACATATGGTAAATTTAGGAGTGATTACACTGTGGGATGTGCTAGGTCACATAACTCTGTGCAGAAAATGTTGGCAGATAAAGAAAATAAAAATAAACAAATAAAAGGCAGCATACAGGGTCATTCCAGGCTTGAGAACTACTAACTCAAGATATCAAAGTTTATCATTGACATTTTCAGAATCATAGGAGCTATCAACAAAAAGATTGGTTCTAGTAAAAGCTTTTAGTGGGTCTTGAGAATTAGGAGTGGCAAGAAACCAGAGCTTGACACTTGTATCTACTCAAACAAATGTGCCAAAGCCATTTGTATCTACATGATAAGAGTGCAGAGTACCACCAGTGGATGCAAGATCTCATCTAATGTCAGTCAAAGGATGATTTTCAGCTCTTTTGCAACCCCCTTTGTTCGAAACTTCGTCCAATGCATGGGAGCAACTTTGAAAAGGTTGTGGTAGAAAGAAATCATGAGCAAGAGGGTTATTCAAAGCATTGATTATCTTGCAATCTGGAAAAATAAGAAGCATCCAGCAGATCCTTAGACTTTGCTACTCTTTCTCTTAATAGTTAGCATCAAATTTGCTAGGAGGCAGAGCAACAGATTTATTTATAAAGGTATGTATATAAGTATAGGATGTTGGATAGTCCTGATCTTACTATGAATATGGAGCAATCTTTCTAGAGAGCCTAAAAGGCACAATCTAGTCTCATCAAATGAGTACTCCTGATAGAGCTCATCTGTAATAAGAAGATGGTAATGGCAAAAGATGTTAACAATAAGCTGAGAATTTGATGCCTTGTAGGTGGAATATGACATAACATGGATGGAAGAGGTGGTAGGATCTGGAGACATATAGCAAAGGTGGTCATTGATATACTTAGCCTCGATAGCTGCTAGAAGATGGTTCACAAAATGTCTGCTCCAATCTTATGTTTTGAACTAAGTAATGAACTTGAATCTGATCTCAAAGCCTTCCTCTTTTAAGTGAAGCAGCAATAATTCGCTGTCTGAGTCCCCTTGAAATGACGAGAAGAGTCTAACAAAAATCTCCCCCAAAGACCATAGTAATTCCACCAAAGGGTATGTCTTTATCTAGGATAAACCTAAAAGCACAATCCACAGAATCTGTGGTATTTTTATGTTGCATTGGAACTTCATTTCAGATGATGACTTTAATATGAAGTATAAGTTGGAATAATTGTGTGCTTTTCTTGATGTTGGCAATAGAGGTATCTGCAAGTATAGAAATCTTGAACCTAGAATGAGCAGTTCTACTACCCTTCAGCAACAAAGCAACAATCTTAGATGATGCCACACATTAGCAGAGGTTAGAGTATTGCAAACAAAGATTTTACCACAACCACCTGCACTGTAAATGAATATCATCTTGTCTAAGTTGTTGTCCACTGAATCCATGACAGCATTAAAAGTCTCCAGTTGTTCAGCATTGAACTTGGCTTTATTTTCCTCCGCCCTTCTTTTCAACTCCTCAGCATCATAACCTGTTTCTTCATACAAAAATCTGTTGCCTGAAATTGATTCATCAGTATTCAAGTCAACTATTTATACAAATTAATTATCTAGGATCACATTCCAAACTTGTTGAGGTTCTAGCATATTAAAAAAGTCATAAAGAGTTTTGCCAAAATGCATCAAAGTTTTGTTGATGAGATAAAGACCATAATCATAGATATCATTGTTTGCAAAGTTTCTTTCTCTGTACTGCTGTATATGCTGTAGTCTGTGTCAAAGATCATCACAGATGAATTGCTTAAAATCATTTTATAGAGCTTCAGGAGTTATAAGAGCACAATAGAGCAGAAGAGTGCAAAAAAGCAATCTGAGAGCTGATCTTGGCTGGATTGGAGCAGCTTCATTGAGATTGAGACATCTGATCATCCTTTAATAGTTCAAGTGCTTTGCATGCCTTCTTGTAAGTGGGATAACTGTGTCTATTGACTGTCCTCAGATCAACTCATGATGTTGCATTGGTCACAACTGTTAAAAGCATCCTAAGATAAAACCCTTTCTCTCTGCTTGGGTGAAGCAAAGTACATTGTTTCAATGGCTGTGCCTCTATCCCTCTCTTTTCAAGTTTTGTTTTGATTTTTTTGATAGAAAAACTTTGTTGAGAAATTTTGGCAAGTGGTGTTGTTATTAGAAAACTTGGCATTAGCTTCAAACTAAGCAGTGAGTGCAGTTTTGTCCACATTAGGCCTAGCAGCCACTAATTCTGAAGGTTCATGGTTTTGAAAATAGACCTCATGTTGGCCTTCCAAATGCACAGGCAAGCAATAAACTGGAGATAATTCTATGTGCATGTTGAATTCAAAGATGTGCCAGCATGCTTCAGGTGCAAAGATGTATCTAGCATCCAAAGTGTTCCTTGATTTCATCTCTTTCATTTCTAAAAATCTTCAAAGTTGTCCTGTCATGGCCTTTGTTGATGTACTTATGGATAAACTTGATAGCTTTCACTAAAGCACAAACCTCCACATTGATATAGCATCAATATTTGGCTGAGAGATAAGGATTGTATGAAACAACATCACAGTTGTCATAACAATGACCATGTTTTTCAAAGAAGTGACCATTATCATGTTTGGCATATTTAGTATAGCCATCATCACTATATAGAGTGGTCTCTTGAAATTCCTTAGAATATTGCTTGGAACATTTGCCATCTACCATGCATTTTGCATTGGGATGAGCATTTCCACATGGGCCATGAACCATATTGGTAGTAACCACCTAATATAAATGAAATTAGATGACTGAAATAAGGTAAAGCAAAAACAATACCTAGTATAATTCAGGCTGAGTGATTGGATCTAGAATTTAGACAGAAACAATACTATGCACATGAGCTGAATCTCAGATTTTGTCATCATAATGGAGAAAAATCAAGATATGTATGTGTAGCAATCCTCTTTTTTAGAATTCGATAGTATGGATATGAGCCACACATCTGCCAAAGAGGTCATCTTTGATTCCTTTTAAAAAGGCATTTTTCTTGAGTTCAAACACCCTAGCAACAATATCTGATCAATCAGAGGCTGTTTGTTTCTTCTCATTGACAGCAGGTTCCTTCAACAGAGCTTCTTCAATTTCAGCTCACTTTGAATTGGCAGTCATAGTCAAAAAGATATCAGATTTTTGAAAGTGCTTGCAAATAGCCATAGAATCTTGAAATAACTGCTGCATATGTTATTCACTTTTAATGTGAGTGTCAGAAAGAATAACACAACAATTCTATTGAGGTAACTTTTCATCCCCAATAGCAGCATCAACCACTCCTTATAGAGCTCAGCCCTAATCTTTTTCTGGTTATGCCAGATCCAATTTAACTTGTTTTGTTCAATAGAAGCCCATGCATCAACAATATATTGTTGAAAGAGTTTTCCACTCCAAAGTAAAGCAGCATTGGCGAAGCTCTCTACTAAAGTCTATATGCATAGAATGCAGATTGTGTGATATATTTTGATTTCTGCTGTCTTTGAGATCCATGTCTAGATAAAGAATATTGATATGAAATCCATGTTCTCCAGTTGGAAAGGTGATAGTATAATGCAATGGAGTGTAATATAAGTGTAAATGACTGATTCACTTTAATTAGCCTCCTTGCAAGTATAAGACTATATCACAATGATCTAATTGTTCTTCAGAGCCATCTTTTGATATGATAGCAGCCACTCCTCTTTACTCATTGAGGTTATTATAGCGCTGATGATCTCCAAAATCAGCTCTCAAGTTGACAAAGAGCATTTATAGTCAGCCTTCTGAAACCTCTATCATACTTTGCTTTGCTTGCTTGTATAAGTCAATAAAAGGATTAATTCTAGCAAGCATATTCTGCAAAGAGGCTAAGATTTGAGGGTTTGATCCAGGATTATGTTGTTAATGAAAGGCCAATTGTTGATTATGATCATAAAAGTAGAGCTGTGTATATACAGGATGTTGACCTTTATTCAGAAACAAGGCACTTATAGAATGATGAAGTTCCTATTAATCCTGAAGCTGTATGGTCCAGTAGCATTGATGATAGCCTAATCAATCTTCACTTCTAAAGAAGTAAATGCAAAAGCTGCATTGTAACTTCTAATATATTCTTTAAAAGTAGCAGAGAGAGGATGGTGGCTATAAAGAAGATCTAAGAGCTCTGATAGAGCATTTCAAAGTCTGGGCAAATCAATCTGGCATTGCAAGCAGCACATGCCAAATTTAAGATGATGTCTAGTAGACTGAGTAAGCTTTTCAGCATCTTGATGTAAAGCTTGACAGTGTGAACATGCAATATTCATAGATCCAAGATAATGTGGTGGAAGTTCATCTTAATATAACTGTCTTGCTCTAGTAAAGGTGTTTCTAAGCTAAATAGAGCCAAGCTATTGTATTGGAGGATCAAGAGGTAGTTCCTCAAAGCTGTGTCCAGCAGAATTATGATTAGCTAGACCTTGTCCCAAATTGTCTCCATTGATGGTAGGATCATCCAAATACTTCAAGAGATTCTGCATCATTTGTGCAAATGCTGCACATATATTTTCCAAGCCATCTTGAGCAGGTATATTATTCTTCCAGTCATTTTCTTAAGCAAGGATATTATTGTCAGGTTCCACTGACCACAAGGGCTCAGTCCACTGGGCAAGTACCTTACATGGTGAGCACTGTGTCCACAGATGCAGAGTACCAGTAGGGGCATGAGGTGTAGGAGACCGAAGCAGGGCAGAGAAAGTGAGTAGGGATTGCTGGTAACGCCGGAATAGGAGGTGAGTGCTGGGAAAGGTGGAGGACAAGTGCTAAAGGTAGGTGTGAGTCCCAGGGAGATAGGAGAACAGAACAAGCAAGTGCCAGTGTGTGAGCAAGTCCTGGGGATCAATGAACTGGAAGTGATGAGCACAGAGATTTAGCGAGTTCTGGGGATGAAAGCGAGGAGAGCGGAAATTAAGTAAGCCAAAAGGGAAAAGAGTCAAGGTAAGATAAGAGGAGAAGTGGAATTAGAGTACGAGACAAATAGAGGTGACAAACAGGAGCAGATATGAGACGAGTACAATAAGAAATGAAGCAGAGTTGAAAAATAGAGACCAGAATGCACAAGAATATGAGATGGAGACAAAACACAATAAAATGGTATGAGAGCTATGGTAATGTCAAGACTAGGGTACTACTTACTACTCTACAACTTATATACTGTGTGGTAGGTAGGCTCCAGGGCTCAGGCCTGGGTTCCAGTGGCAGATTGCAGTGCTAGGGCTTAAAGTGAGACCCAGAGATTGTGCGGAACGGCAGTGGGGGTTGAGACATGTCATGCGGCATGAAGGTCTTGCACTGGGAATGCAGAGACACATGGCAGTGAGGTAATGAAGAGTATGGGAGCGGTGCATGGCATGGCATGTGAAGATTGAGTCAGCAGTGATGCATGATCATGATGCGTGATGGGAGTCTCAGTATGGACCAGAGGAGCATCGGATATTGCCAGTGCTGATGCTAATGTGGTGGTCGTAGGTGGTGTGATAGCCAGGGCCAGCGCTGATGTAGCGGTCATGGCGGTGATGGCCAAGGAGATGCCAGGGGTGGCGGTGGCTAGTGGTGGTGACAGTGATAATGTCTACAATTGTACCAAGTGATGTCTGAGTAGGCAGTCACAAGGCATGTAGCATCAAGCTCGCTAATTGAGGTGAGCCAAGCAGGGTCCCAGAAGACAGGTTAGCAGAGGGCAGCGGTAAGGAAGTAGTAAGGTGAGGCTTAGCATAGTTGCCAAGTGTGTGATGCCTGTCACAGTTGCAAGGCATATAAATGACTAGTACACTGGCATACTTCCAGTGGCGAGACAAGGACACCATACAAAAGTGCTCTTGGTGTAGAGTAAACTTAAAAGAGGCAAAATTGAGCTTTGAAGCCTAAGCGTAAGAAGTAACAGTGAAGGTAACTTGTTATTTGCAGGTTATAAGTACAGTATATATAGTAAAGTGTAAGCAAAGTTGCCGTTGGCAACCCTTGAGTCGCAAACATGGAGAACTAGTAGGTAAATAGTAGACCACAATCTTTTATATAGAAAAATGTCCATCAGCTCTTAGCGATGCCTAACAGCGCCAGTCAGGCTGTTTGTTATGTCAAAAATGCCAAAAAGTAAGTATGGAATCACCAAAATGTCAACGTTGTGAAATGATGGTAGTTACTAGGGAGCGGCGGCAAAGCTGGCAAAACCTCGGAGTCAAGAATATAAGATAAATAAATCAAAAAATAATGATGAAAAATATGCCAATGGTAGGTCCGAGGTTCAAACCTCAGCTTATTGAGGAGGTGGCAAGTAATTCCTAAAGCACACTAAATACTAATCCATACGGCTGTGACAGAAAAATTGTCAGTATGCCTTTTGATGCAACTTGGATCTTATCAACGAGCAGTGATGGCTGAGGGTTGCCGAGGTGGTTGGCTAGGTAGCGGTCCAGGCCTGGGGTGGTTGTGGGGGTCGTTTTGTGGGGGTGGGAGTACCGGGGCCGAGCCTGAGTCCTGGGGGTTGGTGGCAGGTCGTGACAATTATCCTCCAAGTTATCCTGAGCAGGCATTTCAATCTGAGGACCTAATCCATTGAAGTCCTTTTACAAATCAGCAGCATGCTCCTGTTCCTAATTTTATAAGATTATTTAAGCTCTAGTTTCATTAGGTATATGCTCAGGATTGAGTTCAATATGCTGTTCAACTTTGTTAGTCAAAGCAGCCTTTTAATTTAACCCTGTCTCTAACCTATTGTCTTACTCTTTGGCCATATGCCTAATTCTTTATTGCTCTTGTAATGCAACAAGAGCTTGCTATTGCTTTTCTTTATAATTAGCTATCCTCTCTTTAAAAGCAATATCCTCCTTTGTAAAACTATTTGAAGCCAGATTAGCATCCTCATTGGATGAACCATTAATAGATGCAACAGGTGCAAGTGCAGCAGACTAATCAACTTGTCTTAGCCTATTACTTTGCCTCAGTGGTGGAGGTGGAGGTGGCACCATTGTAGGCATAGCATTTTGTATAAAGCAATCCTATCTTTCAGATAAATGAGTTTAGGAAATATTCACAAGATTTTTAGCAGAAGTAATAGTTTGAATATGTTGATTAATTAGTTCTAGCCTTCTGGTTGTTCTAAGTAGAGATGGAAGTGGTGGTGGCACCATTTTAAGCATAGAATTTTGTAAAGGAGTATTTGATCCCTCATGTAAATGAGTTTCAGGAATAACCATAGAAAATAGATCATCAGCAGCTGTAGGCCATCTAATAGGCTTTTCTAAAGAGCTAGAAACAGTAGCCAAAGATTGATTATTGCTTCTAAATGTGATATTCTCAGAGCTCATATTTTCCTCAGTTCCTATATTCCCAGTGCCTATATTTTTCCCATGTCTCATATTTCCAATACCTATATTTTCAGCTCCAAAATGAAATGGTAGCACAACCATTGATCTATTATTGTTTTTATTCACATAACAATCATCAGAATCAGTTATTTGTAACTATTGAAATTTATTTTGACTTCTTGCTTGTTGCCTTTGACTTTCAGAAGTGGTGGGTAGTTGAATGTTAGAATGAATAGTTGGAGATTTTGAATTTTAAGCATTTCAATAATTCAAAAACATTAATAGTCATTTACATAGGGATATATTGAGCTTAGATCTTTAAAAATATCACTCCTAAACTGTATTTAATAATATGTTAATATTAATCAATGAGTAGTTGAAGCATACTTAGAATTGTTATGTGGTGTCTGTTCCACAGAATTGAATTCAGGCCTTGTTTAATTATGTTGTGGGCTGGAACACCCAAGGTGTGAAAAACATTGTCCACTAAATTGTGCTTGAACTTAATCATAAAAATCAAAAAACCTCAACACATTTTTAAAACTCTGCTTGTTATATAATCAGAGTTATGTAAGACAGCCTATTTTTATGTCAGCACTTTGAAATTCACATGCTTTATCACATATATTATAGATGCTTTTCACACTTGATGTTCTGCTTCAATGACACATGATGGTTTGTACCATATGCTTAAGCATTCTCAAAACTTTAGACTTTTGTTAATGCAAAATTTCAAAAGCTATGGCTATATACTTACTTGATGCAAGATTGACCTTTCTAGATATACCTGCAAGCATCTTGAATGAAAAAAGACAGAGGTAACACTATGAGAGCAATATAAAAAGGCCCTTTTAAAGGCTGTGTAGTGTTGAAACCACCTGATGTTCAAAGCTTCATCTCATTATGATGAGTAGAGCTTCTAGGATATGCTTGATTGACTATAAATAACATATAAGATTGACTTACCTCTGCAGCAACATTGTGTACAGATCTTGAATACTATCTGAAAAATCAGTGTGACCCTGAAACAAAGTGGTTAGAAGCAGTATGTGGTGCAACAACCTCCCTACCTCAAAAAGAAATGCTTGATGAAAGGCTACAGTTTGAAAATTAGCTTTAAAAGTGATGGATTTTTTTCTTATTTCTCTGCAGCAAACAGATGCAAAAAGCAAATGTGCAGATGCACAACTCGATGAATTATCTTTAAGGCTTCTTCAGAAATGCAGATTTGCTTGGATAGGTGATGTTGAGTTTCTTTGATGAAAGATTTTAAATTATAAAGATAGTTTAGTGACTGGAGTTACTAGCATTAAAGGATTGCACAAATTGAGAGGAAAGGCTCACAAGTGAAGATGAAATGAGAAGCTTGTGTTATGAATAATCCCTTTTTTTCATAAATTAAGAGCCTTGCTTGAACATGGCAATATCCAAAATACAATAGTGCATAAACTTCTGAAAACATAAGTCCTCAACCTCAGTTAGAATAAGAAATAATATGAATCTTTTTTACAAGTAATCAAGAACAACTTGGTGAATGTGTTGATCAGAGCTAAAACTTGATTTTCTCTCAATGCTTTTCAGAATAGCTACAAAACACTGGCCATGTTTGTTATTTCAGAGTGTGAAACAGAAAGAAACAGCTAGACTGTACTTTTGTCCTCCTATCTTTATTTAGAAGAAGGTCAGATAGTGCTAAGCCAGCATTAGCAGGTCTATAAAGATCAGTAGTTCAGGAAAGTGATTGGAACCTTGTCAGGGAGCAAAGTTTAGAGTTAGCATTGGTACCAGTACTTGAGTCTAAGTCACCAGAATAGCCTGGAAGCAGTAACTGGGCCATACTGAGAAAAACAGTGAATTGATGGTAATTTGAACTGAAAAATTGCAAGGGTCACAATCACATGCATAGTCATAGTCACAGTGGCAATGCAGCCATCTTCTGTAAGATTGATGACTGCCATAACTTGAAATTGTTCTGCTGATTCTACTAATCAGATGGCCTTTGTGCTGAATTGTGTGTTTTCATATAAATGTCCATACAGTGTTCCAGCCTCTAAATAAGATGCATTATTCATAGTAGTTAAGAGTATTAACATTAGTCCACCACCTAGGCTTTGACTCCCAACTTTTTCAACTTTTGCATCTTAGCTAGTATTAGATAAAGTAGTACAGATTGATACAATTGCTATATGCTTCAATCTAGAGGTCTTGCCATCATATATAGTGGCCTCAAGTGAGGTAGCATCATCTATCATAACAGACTCAAGATGAATCTGAGAACTGATTTCTTGCCAAAGGTGCATGATGACTCAGCCAAGAATCTCTCAAATGCTGTCATCCTTTATGTTAATGTGAGCAAATGCAAAGTCAATGATCCATTGGTCGTTTAGAGCAAAGCCATAGAATTGGAAGTGGTTGAAGGTTGGGTGTGAGAGGGTAGTTTCCAACAGCTTTGAGAGCACTAATTGACTCTCCAGCTTGTTTTTAAATTCTAGATTCAGTGCCTTCAGCAGGAATGAAAAATGAGATAGCACAATTGGTTATAATTTGCTTACTACTTGTTTTTTCATGTTTGAACTTTGTAGAAGACAAGAGGCAGACTTGATGTTGAATCCTGGAGAGCAATGAGCACTGAGTGGCTAAAGCACTTGAAAAGAAAAGGGATGTCACTGTCACAGCTGTTTCAAACATTTGAATGCATGACAAATGGATGATTGCAAGCTATTAGCTGATTTGATGGCAAAATATAATTTGGCACATTCATCACAGTAGAGCCTCATTTACCATGTTGCTTATGGTTATCTGAAGTATTTGTGTGGGGGAATGCTCAGGGTAATTTTTGTTTCATTAGAAACCAACAATTAACAACTATTAGTTGAAAAATGTCTTATCATAAATAAGGATTTAAAAGCTCCAATCTCCTCCAAACTCCCTTCACACATTGTACCACCTGCTGTTATTGTCAGCAAGTGTCAGGTTCTGCTGATCATGGGGGCTTAGTCCACTGAGCAAATTCCTTATGTGGTGTGCATGATGTCCACAGATGCAATGTACTGTCAAAAGTGCAAGGCATAGAAGACCAAAGTGGGACTAAGGATGCAAGCAGAAGATTGCTAGTAACACCAAGTAGGGATGTGAATGTCAGTGAGGGGTGGAAGATGAGTCTTAGGGGTATGAGAGAAGGAGACAAGCAAGTGCCGATGCATGAGCAAGTCTTGGAGATTAACAAATAAAAAGCTTGGGTGAGTGTGGAGACTTAGCACTTCCTGAAGGTGGAAACAAGAGATGTGGAGATTTAATGAGCCAAAAAAGGAAAGAGCCAAGATAAAATAAAAGAAAGGGAAAATAGAACAAGTCGAGACTGAAGTGAGAAATGAGAGAGAAAAAAGAAAAGAGACTTGAGGCGGAAGAGAATAAAGCAGAGATAAAATTAGAGTACGAGATGAGTAGAAACAATGGGAACAAGACAATACAAAACGAGTATGATATGAGATGAGACAGAGTCAGAGAATGGAAACCAGAATGCATGAAATTACAAGACAGAAATGAAACACAAAAAACAAGATGGGAAGTATGGCAATATCAAGACTAGAGTACTACTTGCTACTCTACAACTTATATACTGTATGGTAGATAAGCTCCAGGGCTCATGCCTGAGTCCTGATGATGAGTTGCAGTGCCAGGGCTCAAGGTGAGACCTAGAGATTGCGCAAAGCAGCGGTGGAGGTTGAAACATGTTGTGCAGCATAGAAGGTCTTGTGTTGGGAGTGCAAAGACATGTAGCAGCGAAAAGATGAGGAGGCAAGCAAAAGCAGAGCATGGCATGCAAAGGTCAAATCAATGGTGATGCATGGTTATGATGCATAATCAGCACAGGCCATGGGGAGCACCAGGGGTTGCTGGCACTGGCACTAATGTAGCAGCTGCAGTTGAGGAAGCATTGGGAATGGCCAGAGCTAGCGCTGATGTGGCAGTTGTGGATGGTGATGGCCAGAGAGATGCCAAGGGTGGCAGTGATGGCCGGTGATGGCTGGAGGCTGCCAAGATGGCTGGTCAAGTAGCGGTCTGGACTTGAGACAGTTGTGGAAGTGGGTTTGAGAAGGTTGAAGTCCTGGAGCTGAGGCTAAGTTTTGGAGGTTAGTAGCGGATCATAACAGCAAGCATGAATTTGACTGAGCCAGATGGCTCCACTCCTCTATCAGCTGTCCCAGTAAACAGAATTTCTTTGTCTTTGAACATCACAATTTTATGTGCACAGCTCTACTACAAGCTTTGTTTATTAATTGCTGAGATCAAGAACTTGTGTGAAGCCTCCTAGGATGGACTATAGGCCATAGTTCTTGAAAGTATCTTCTTGGATTTTCATATGTCCAATGTTGTCTGCTATACTGCCTCTCAGTTTCCTGTTATCTATGGTTATGATTCAGCAGTTAGCAATCAAATTCAGGATCATGAATCATCCACCAAAAATTTAGCACTGAGCCAGGAGATATTAAAAGAATCTGCCAATAACTCAGAGGCTGAAAATGAAGAAGATGAACTCTTCCACTCTACTAGAAAGGCTAAAGCATCTACTCAAACTCAGAATAGTGAGCATCCATCCATTAAATATAGTTTAATAATTACACAACACTCACAACTAAGAATCCACAGTCCTCTACAAGAACCCAATTAGATCATTGCTAATGACTAGTATCTCTCCTTATAATGGAGCTTGTTGGCATGTAAGGGATGCTTATCCTGATGATCAAGTTCTATGTAAGCATCTCAGGATGTGTTTTTGACATGCTACTAACATTCTTAACAGAGGATTTTCTAGAAACATTCAATCTTCCTGTTACACCAGAAAGGAATTCTGGTCTTATACAACCACCCAATACCTGGTGCTCACCTTTCCTGCCTGGTTCAAACATGAGCTGTGCTCTCCATATAAGCATTTAATCAACTTGCATTCCAGACTTTTCACAGATTGTTCAGTATTTTGATAATAAATCAAAATTACACCAAACAAATCTGGTTTTAATCTGTGAAATAAAGCCTCCAAGAGGCCATAATGCTGATTTGAGCATCATTGCAGCTCAGTCTCAGGTCTTTGATCAGGCCTGCCATGCATTCTTAGTAGATTCTCTATTAACAGTCCTTAGTTATATCATTGCTGCAAGGAAGGCCTGGACATACTTTGATATTAATTGCAGTGAAGTACCTCACTCTCCTCAACAAACACCTTGAGGACACACCTGCTCAAGCGCAAACACAAAAGCATTTACTTCAAAAAAACCTAAGCATAAGGATCCTGATAGGGCTAAGATGCCAGCAAAATTTTTGAAACCAATTTTTGGTGAAAGCATTTACTTGAAGATCCTGTAAGGGCAACCTTTGGAGGCTGGTGGCTCAGTCACACAGCTGGCAGAGGGAAATCCAAAGTATATTAAAAGTATGTTACAAATAGCTGGTAAGGTACTAACCTGGGCAGAGAGAAATCCAAAGAGAACAAGTCTAAGGAGTTACTCTGCCAGACAACAGAAAATAGTCACATGTCACTATGTGTGACATTTCTGATGGGTTAGTCACAAGTCACAGTCATGTCACAGCAATGGTCACATGATCTGAGCACATGCAGAGGTCATGCACATGCCACATGACTGCAAATTGTATGCCAACAATTTTGCCAGTAGTGGCTGTGAGTCTATTCAGCCAAAGAGGAATGTCCAATAAGGAAGTAGATTCTCATGGTCCGACCAATGAGGAACTTGACAAGGTTGAGAAGAAAGGCAAAGGAAATGAGTGAAAGTAAGCATGGTTGAGGGAAAAAGGATGTAAAAAGGAGGTCTTCTGACAGATTCAAGATGCACTTGATCAATCTGATTTGGCTTTCTTGGCAATTTATCATCATTTGCTTCTTCAAATCCAGAATCATACAGTATAAACTTAATAGTATATATCATTGTAAGCATTAGACATGCCAAAAAAGTAGCGGAGGTTGCCTGGGGTTAATTCAGACCATGATTAGATCACTGCCACTGTTTCCTTTATTTCTTATCTCATCTTTTCCTTTTACATTTCACATCCCTCTTTCAATATCACACTATTGTCTCATCTACTATAATAGTGCGAGTGCCACTTTTGATGACCCTGCTGTCTCCCACTGCACTCACAGCACTCACTTGTTAATCTCATTGTGTCATGTGTTTTTCATCCCTATCCACCATGTCTATTCATTTCACTCATTCTATTCATTTACTTACTATTCACTACTTGAGTCCCTTGTAGTTAGCTTGAGTTTGGCTCTCTCCATCAGTGGACAGTGCAACTTGAGAACCTCTTGGACTTAGAAATTCAATCATTTCTCATGCAGTTTTGGCAAAAATACCTAAGTCACCTCTTCAATCAACCATGCCAAATCTTTGCCTTGAATTAAATGAGTTTCACTTGCAGTAGATCACATGCATATCATGACAGATGCACGTTCTTCATTTTTTTCCAAAGTACATACTTTTAACTATGTTGTATGTGACTACCTCACCTACAGAATGGAGAGCTTGCTTTTGTCAATAACCAACACAATGTTGAATTCTATTCAAATAGCTAGCTACTCATTGAATACATATTCACTCAGGTCCATGTCATAAGTATTTGGTGTAAATTTAGATGCTGCATGTCTAATATTATCCTCTCTCAACATTTCATTGATTCTGTCTCTTCTCCATGTTGAAGCCACCTGATACCAAATGGAGTCCAAAAAGCCAATCCCCTAAGTTTTTTGACATGAGATATAGCTACAAATAAAAGCCCAGAGAAAAAATCCTTGGGTGCCAAATCAATTGTAACTTCTTCAAGAGTAAGTCCCTGACTCTTGTGAATAGTGATATCCCAGGCCAATGTCAAAGGAAACTGTTCATGAGACAGCTGATTTTCTGACTTGTCCTCTCAAAAAGCAAAACAGATGACATAGGAATCCATGAAGGATCAACTCCATGCCATCCAGGATTTGGAGGACCTGATGTATATTTCAATCAATATATCAAAAATCTATGAGCATTCAACTTTCCTGTATATCCTGAATATTCAACAAATACCACAGAAGGAAGTTTATAGCTTCTGGGACTGTCTTGAGACCAGATTTCTCTAACTACACCCTGAGTGCCATTCACCAGTTCTATTGACTCTTTGAATATTTGATCATACATGGAACAACTAGATAGTACCTTTTGAAGTCCACACATTTTGAGTGATCATAACTCATGCACCTTCAGCTAACAAGATCGTAGGTTCAAGTCCATCTGCATCCTCTTCAGAAGCTTTCTTTGCAGCATAATTATTGCCGGCAAGAAGTGCATGTCCATTAACACGCGCAGGCAAACCTGCCGAGTGAAATCCCCACACCCTGCACAAAGTCCTTTAAACTAAACACGTCCAAATTTCCCAGACCCCTGCCGAGTGAAATTCCCACACCCCGCACAAAGCCAAACACGCCCAATTTTACGCTCGCTGACAAATCTTTTACAATTTGGGTCGCTACCTGTACAAATGGGGAGCAAGCTCCTCAATGACTTTCGTACATGCTGACCAGGGCGCCGACCCTTACTAGCTCTGTATTCTACGTACTCTCGAGGTCGGACACTTAACAGCTTGTCTACTACGCTATTCTTGTGTGTCTAGGTTGACCTCTCGGGAGCGTTTTGTCTACAAAGCAACGCAAACACTGCTGGCCGCGGCACCGTTTTGAGGTATCGCAATTATTTTGAATCATGGGCAACCGTCATCGGGCAGATAAAGCCTGTACTTGCGGTATCCGGTTAGCGTAAAAGGTTTCAGGAGTTCTGTCGGGTTTGGCTTATGAGCGTAATCCGTCAACCCCTTCATGCATTGTTATTATTGATTCATCAATGGGTGGACTTACTGTCCGGGCCTTCCTCAAGGGTTAACTAAATCCTCATCGCTTTTCAAGATCGAGACTGAAATGGAGTCAACTATCACCTTACGCAAGATCGTACGGACTATGACTACACCCTGCGCATCTCTTTGCGATGCAGCTCGTGTTTCCGCCACTCAAGTGTTGTGTTCGTTGCAGCATCCTTTTTCAGTTGATTGTCCTAAGATCTTCCAGCTTTGGAAATGTGGTTCACAGTCCTACCGTGGCGCAATCCGTGAAGTAAACCGGACGGCAGAGAAGCAAATGCGAAAGGAAGTTTATACTCATCGGACTAGGCGTCGGACTACTCTATAATCTCAAGAGTTATATGGACGTCCGAGGACGTTGCGGGTGTTCACTTCATCCGCCAATGCTTCCACCATAATGCGATTTCTTTGGAAGTATGACTCACTACGGCTACGAAGTTACCGGTAATCTCCTTTTTTTCACGTAGTGATGAGGTCATGAGAGTTCTATATTCTGAAAGCCGGAAAATGAGGCAAGCATCTGTGGATATACGGCATGTGTCCACGCACATGGCCGGTGTAACTCATCTCAAATTACGTTGCCATATGCCGTTGGACACAACTTCCTTTTCTCATAAGCTTGTCTTCGAACGATACCTCTGTTCTATTTGTAGGTGACGATATCTCAAGAGCCAAAACACTTGCCTCTCTTTCCGTAAACACACGTCCAGACACCGTTGAAAACGTCCGACAAGTCGCGAAAAGTTCAAAGTCTTTCAGAAAGAATTGGCAACTCACAAGAACATTCCAAGGAATATGTGCAACTAGTATAAATGACCTGAGCCGCCATCTGGTGCGAATTAAAGTCCGGCCTTTTCAGAGTCTTTATACTAAAAGCTTTGCCTTTTAGTAACTGTCACAGACTAATGGATAGGTGGCTTCAAACTATACATCAAGCGCGACGAGAACCGACTATTACTCTTGTGGAAGCATGTTCTCTTCCACAGTCGATGGGATAAATGAGGGTGAAAGCCGCGGTCTACTGCTCGGGTAAAAGCGAAGTTTTGTCATCTCGAACGTTATCAGTCGTGGATAAGGCTTATTGGAAAGGATATTATTGGACGATATCGCACATCGCAGATCACCTTTGCAGATCCATCATGGTTCGCTCTTCTTGTGTCTTAATGCCGGTCGGCCTATCATGTATCTGTGCCTGTATGCCATTGGACTGGCGTAGCGGCTTCCATTTCTAGAAATCGTTTCGGTTCTGCCGCCAGGGCACAGCGAAAACGTGAGTCGCCTTACACCAAGTAAAGCTCGACGCAATTATCTATTGGAAAGCTTCAACACCGAACCTTCCAGTGTTTTATCTTGATGCGTGGCCTCGGACATAACTCGAAGTTGACTAACACTTTCATAGCTAAAGGCGCGGTGACAGAATTCTCAAAGGAGCGACGCGCGATGACTTCAACATCCGCAATGATATTCCATTCTCGAACTCAATTTTAATGCCAATCCCACTTTGAAAAAAACCTCGCCCAAACTGCTTCTTCTCTCGTGTTTTCCCGTTACCAAGACTCGGATCTCCAGAAGAGATGCTTACAACCCTGCAATCTTATGTTACCTTCATCACCACAATCAAGGACATTTCCGACCGCGGCAGAAGGATAAAATTTACTGTACCTGATCCCTCTCAGGCAGGCACTTGGCAGTTCAATTTTAGGCTCCTTGTCCGTCTTTTTTACGCTTACCCTAGTGTTATTGAGGTCGCCACCCAGCACAAATTTCACAAATACAAGTATGGTCGCCGCCACTATACCCAACAGACCAAAAAGGCTAAGAAAGGCACAGGACTATTTCTCTCACCGCATTACACGGACTCGATCAACGATACCCCCAGCACCCCGTCACATCAAGACCTTCTCTAATCTAATCTATAATTACAATCGGCTTCCAGATCAGGGATCCCTTCTGTCCTTGTACGCCCTTCCAAGTGAGATCGATCAAGGTCAAAAAATAGTGACCGGTGCCTCAGTCTATAATAATAAAATTCAGAAGTGCTCACGTCTCGGATTCCTCCAGCGTCCCTTGAAGGCGTGTTCCCATGTCTACCTCGATGCAGCACCATCTGACCCCTCTGTGAAAACATGAGCCGTGTCAATCACCGACGTACCAGCGCTTGTATTTCGCAAGATGCGTTACGGCCGAAGGATGATTCTTGGCGGGTTGCCTCGCTTTGTGGGTTGACAAAACACATGATCTTAGGTAGGTGCAAAGGCGCATTGCCCTCTAACTTGCCGTGTAGAAGTTATGCGGATGAAGAAGGCGGAGAGAGAACTGCATCGTGAACGATGGAATGGAAGGGTCGTTGCCGTCACCGTATTGGAATTGCTGTAACATACGCTCGACAGGTGGAACCTTGGAGTGAGAATAAAGAAGAAGGAAGCCAGTCAACAATGGTGGACCAAGACCGCACAATCGTAGCGACTTCAACGGACAATAGAAGAAGGATGCTCTCAAAGCATGTGAACCCACGTCCCACACAGAGCAAACTTTAAAAGGCTGGGAATCACAGGGTGATTGGTATGGACGTGAGTCGTCGGTATGGTCTCGGAAGTGAGCGAGGCATTGAAGGAAGATGGTGCGCCGACGAGTTGGGATGATTAGGCTGCCGGATGTAGATGACGACTCACAGCCGGCCTAATGTCGAACGTGAAGCGCGAACGCAATCAGATGTGAGAACACCTGTGCATGTAGCAAGGACACCGCGGCAGTTGTAGACCGTGAAGCCAAAGACTCGGTGTCATCGTGGGTATTGAAAGAGACCTTAAAAGGTGGGATCCAGCTATAGTAGTGAGAGAAAGGAAGGGATGAAATTTTAAAGTGGTGTCGTAACCGATTGAACTTGTCCATACCGTGTAAGTTTATGCAGTGTCCCCCGGACCGATGCGTACAGGCGAAGAGTCGGCGTACTCGAGCCGAGGGCGAGGGTGATATGACGAATCCTCGGAGTGAATGAGGAAGAACGAAGAATGAAGAATAATACTTCGATATTAGGGTATACGACGATTATTGAAGCACGCGTCTAAAAAGACGCGGAGTCGAAGAATACATACACCCGGAGGCGTTGCGACAATTGCGACATTACGACTGCTTAGCTGAACAGCAAAGAAAATATAACGAGAGTGTGGATACTTGAAGAATAGATAAGAAGCATGGATTCACCTAACACGACGAAGAATCCTATAGAGTAAGAAGACTGCGGGAGAATGTATGCTGTGGAGCGGAAGAGTCGGCAGATCGTCCTGTGTATAGATCAGCGAGGAAAAAAAAGGAAGGAAAGGGGAAAAAGAAGTAGGTGTTTGAGCCCTCCATATGATCAATATGACGAATGAGGAAGAATAAGAGAACGTTTGACTTCAATATCAAGTATGAGAGGACTTCGAAAAAGGATGAGTAACACAAATGCATATCAAACTTCAAAGTGTGTGTGTATGACGATCATCGAAGAGTGGAGTGATCGAGAAGCCCGAAGAATGTATGATACTAGTCGGAGGACGCCGGGGAGATATTGCGTCTCACCGCGATTGCGCAATACGGGTGCCGGTTGTGGATTACGGCGTGGCGACCTGGTTTGAATCGCAGGCTTACGAGTTGATCCACCTAACTCGAGAAATGTGGAGTAAGAACAGGGAATTACGTCGCTCTATCCCCCCCTATCGCTGGAAAATACTCAAGCTGAATTATCGAAAATTCGAATTGGTACTACTAGAAATGAATTACGAACCAATCACCAGCCTTGTGTATGTATTACTCTGAGTTTAGATTACGATGACGACGCGCGACCGATATCAGGCCCAAGTCCGTACAATCTTCACCTAACAAGATAAGATTCGTATGTTGGGAAATGCAAAGACACATGAGATAGATAGATCGTTACCCGGGACGACCTGTCAAGTCTCATCAGCCACAGACAGACACGGTACGCGGTACGGAGTACGAGGTTCCGAGTCTATTGCCATGCTACACGATAAGGATAGGTTTACATACACAAGTAACATCAATCATACGCGATAGCATTCGCATCTGTTCTTGTGGCCACAAGGTTAGGTTCCGTACGTACACCGCGCCGTCGTCAAGGCACCGACCATGTCGCAGGCCCGAAGCGCGGTGGAGCGATGGAGAAGGTCGAACGGCGCGAGCTCCTGCTCGTGCTATTACTGGGAATCCTGTGATGGAAGTGATCAGAGATGGCAAGTTCTCAAAACGAGGGCCTAGGGTGCCTTTGAGACAATATGGCACGAAAAACGCTGCTCATTCGAAGTTTCTTTTAGGATTTGACGTGTTTTGTTGGATAGGAATGTGCAAGTGC
This sequence comes from Termitomyces sp. T69sscA, assembly GCA_017657225.1. Lineage (NCBI taxonomy): Eukaryota > Fungi > Basidiomycota > Agaricomycetes > Agaricales > Lyophyllaceae > Termitomyces > Termitomyces sp. T69sscA. The sequence goes on from JAGGAQ010000111.1 coordinate 27,027, forward strand.
AACCTTGACGTTTCCACAGTTGGGCGATATACGAAAGTGAAATGTATGAATGTACACGTGAATTATCGAGTACTGACTGAGCGCTGAGGCTACCAACCCCGGGCCGGAAACCAAAACTAAAACCAAAAACCCAAAAGTTCTTCAATTGAGATTGAGATATCCATGATACGTAAGGCCCAAGCATTGAACTTCAAAGTTCCTTCTACAGATTGTCTATGTAAAAAAAAGGATAAAAGAAAAAAAGATCGATCATCCGCGGTCCGTAATGAATAATATGCCGTCGTATGCGGAATGCAAAAAGTTTCTTGTTCTTTTCTGTCTGCGACAGACAAGTCCCTAAAAAAAAGAAGACATAAAATGGTAGAAAAAGAGATTGAACAACTACAGCGAGATGATGATGATAATGATGATGCATCGATGATAAATGGATGGAGATGGTGGATGGATGGAAGGAAGTGGTGGTACATACAAACACAGAGAGAACAAAAAACATGTAAGAAATCCAAAGAGAGAGAGAGAGAGAGAGAGAGAGAGAGAGAGAGAGAGAAAAGGAAGATTATCGATCATCCCTCGCCTGCCTAGCGCACGACGCCCATCCCCATACCCATCCCGGGTCCATGCTGCGCGTGAGGGGTGGGGTGAGACGGAGGGTGAGACGGCGAATGCGGACGCTGCGGAGCCTGCGCGTGCCCAGGGCCCGCAAAACACCACTTCCTTACCAACGCCTGATATATCTTGTCCTTCTCCATCTTCTCCTTCTCTTCGCCGTCGGCCTCGTGGGCCTCGCCGCCATCCGTATTTTTATTTTGATCTTTATCGTTGCTTTTATCGCTGTCCAGCTTGGACTCGCGCTGAGTCGGCGCAGACGCAGTTTTATTCCCGTTTGCAGTCGCCGGCAGTGCAAAAGCGCCGACACTCGCGCCGGCAGCGCCGACGCCGACTAGGGGCGGAAACACGCGCCGACCGACCCTCGGCCGCCGCCCCGAACTCGCACTCGAGCCGGAACTGTACCCGGAGCTCGAGCTCGAACTCGAGCTTGAATCGGAGAGCGGCGGGCTGGGCTCGCGGTGCTGGATACGCTTGCGCGTGGGGAGGTTTTTCAGCGTGTGCATGTGCGGTTGCGGTTGCAGTTGCTGTTGCGAGGCGCGCGGGGGAGGAGGCGGGGAGTGCACGCGCACTGCGTGTTCGTGCTCGTGCTCGTCTTCGTGGTGAGGATGGGGATGGGGACGCGGGCGTCCCCAAGGCCAATACAACGCGACGCCTCCTCTGCTCTTCTCGTCGTCGTCGTCGTCGTCGTCGCGATCTTTCTGGCTCCCGTCGTCTTTGCGGGCACCCAGGTCGAGCGCGAGGCCGACGGGGCCTCCGGCGCCGAAACCGAGGCCTGACGGGCCCGTTGCGGGGAAGCCGTTGACGATCTCCATGCCGACGAGGTCGACGGGAGTGGCGAGGGACAAGGGGGAGCCGTCGGAGATGGACGAGACGGAGAGGGTTGGTGTGGGCGGGGCGAGTTGGGGCGGTGGGGCGGTGGGGGACGTGGGGGAGACGGGGGCGGCGTAGTTGCTGAGGGAGAGGGTGCGCAGGCGGGTCTGGGGCGAGGGCGGGGCGCGCAGGGCGATCGGCGGCGGGGGCGTGGGGAAGCGCGGGGCTGCGACGTGTCAGCGCCAGGAAATGGAAAATAAATAAAATAAACATACGGGATATTTGGGCGTCGTCTCGTTTGAGTCTAAAGGCGACGCGGTAGTTTTGGCCGTTGTTGTTGTCCCACCACTCGTACGCGGGCGGCTCCGGCTCGGCGTGGGCATCGGCCTCGGGGGCCGCGGGCGTCGAGTACCTGGCGACGAGCCAGAGGGTGCGGGCCGCGAGACTGGGGGCATAGTCGTCGAGGCGGATGGAAAAGGCGAAGCGGTCCCAGGCGGGGCTGGCGCACGCGGGGAGGGGCTCGGGCGGCGGCCGGTGGAGGCCGGAGCCGGGGACGAAGAGGGCGCGTGGGAGCGCGGGCAGGGACGCGGTGTAGTGTGCGAGGACCTCCGACGTCGTGTCCCAGTTGTCGAGCGTGAAGCGCACCGCCACCGTCTTTTGGTACGCGAGGTTGCGCACGAGCAGCGTGCCCTTGAGCGCGAGGGGCCCCCCGGTAGACGGCCCGTGCAGCGCCAGCGACTCCAGGTGGACGTTGGCGTGCGCTGCCGGCGACGGCGCGGGCACCGCCGACGACTGCGCTGCATCGAGCTCGTGCACGGCGGGCCGCTCCGACTCTGTCTCTGTCTCGGTGTCGGCGGCGGGGTCCGCGAGCGACAGCGACGCGGGCCGGGCGGAGCGCGAGTAGAAGCGCACGGTAGCAAGGTCGCTGGACGGAAAGTGGACGTTTTTGGGGACGTGGCCGTCGAGCGACGGCGTGGACGCTGCGCGGGCCCGGGCGGGCGGCGCGGGCATGTCGGGAGAGGACGCCGACGACTTGAGCGACGACTTGAGGGGCTTGCCGTTCGACAGCAGGATGGGCGACGAGTTCGTCCGCTGCACAGGCGGCGCAAAGGGCACAGTCGGTGCCCCGTGGAACGACGTCGGCCGCGACCTCAGCTTCAGCTGCGGCAGGCTCGGGCGCTCGTCCTCGTCAGTCTCATCGGACGAATCGTTAAAGTGGAAGACAGGCGCTGCATGGCGCCGTCGAGGAAGAGAGTAGGGCATTGACCAGATTTCGTTCCCATCCCGTCCTAGATATGTACAATATGTTTTTTTTTCTTTAGTAGCCTATCCCCGTTCGGCACTGAGCCAACCACTCGGTCCGCTCTTATCCCCATGTCTCACAAATCAATTCCAGCTTCCCTGATCCTCGTCTCGTCATTGGAATGACGAGACGGCCGTCCGCTCTCGATCCCACGTCTAGGCTATTCTATACTTTTGTTCTGTTTCAAACCCGCACCCACAACCGCGTCCCGACTCGGCTTAGAACCCTCCCTCACGTTCATTTGTAGATATGTAAATAGTTCAAGCTGACCCCAGTCATGCATGCAATGTGCTGTCCGGTGAGGTGCTCACAAGAACACCTCACCTCCTGATAAGACTAGCACTCCACAATTCAATCCCACCGATGCGATGCGATGTGATGCGTTTTCGTACCTCTCCATATGCCTCCTGCGCCGCGTCTGATCACGCAAAACGACAAACGACGTGCCAAGTACGGATACCGATATACGCCCTTCGAATTCGAAGTCGAACTCGGGTACAAACGTTCGAAGTGAGTGTCACACTCACCCTTCTACTCCTTATCTTTACTCTGTCTCCAAAACTACGAAATGTCGAATTTCAATTCAATAAGAAAAAGAAGACACAGCCCTTGGGCGATGTTCTTTGCCGTCCCACGCGGACTCGGCGGAGGCGTCCTCCGGCGTGCAAAATCTTCTCTGTCCCTTTTTCTTTATATAGTATATACTCTCTTATACAAATTGACACGCCAGGTCAGAGACAAATAGACGTGCCCTCATCCACGCTATCAATAATCAGAACTGATAGAACAAAGAAGCGTTTAACGCCCCCTTCGAACCGCCTGCTCACCAACTTACTTGGAACATTTCGGAAAGAAGGCTCGCGCTTAGTACATACCTCGGAGGTACCATGTCAAAAGAAATCAATTGGTTTCGACTCGCGCACGTGGGCTTTTGAACAGCTTGTTGTAACTCTACAAGTACCCAGCAAGTACCCGATGCCAATGCCGTAGTATTCTGAACGGTGCGTGGGTATCCCTTCCACGCACGCTCTCCCACCCTCGTGGTGATGCTTCTTTTCTTTTTCTCGTTCGTGGCTTCTTATCCGACGTCCGAGTCCGAGTCCGTATCTTATCTCTGCGAATCCACCCACTTTCGGACCTGTGTATATACATATATATGTATACTGAGCATTATCTGTTATCTCTATTATGCTCACGATGCAGTTAGAGCTAAGCAATAAGACACGTGCTCCACAGCACTTATCTATCGAGGCTATGCATACTTTAGGAAGATGTATTCAAATCTTCAATGCAGCTGATGTCGGAAAACCAGAACCGATCTCGTCACTGGGCACGCGGGGTGTCCTGGTGAGATACAGAGAGAGATTAATGAACGATAGATACTGAATACGCCGACGGTTCTTCGTCATGCGCACACCACACCCAACTTGGATATCTGGATTGAACACCTTTTCAGTTCCCTCCCTCTCCGCCATCACCACCTTCCATCGCCATGTCCCATCCCTCGTTTCTCATCTCCATCTCCATCTGCGTCTTCCATTTCCCAAATCTTCCATTCCATCAAGAACACCCACCACGCACCCACCCAAATGATTGAATCTGTCCCCCATTTCCATATCCGGGATGGTTCTATTAAGTACAAGTAAGTAAGTAAGCGCCCCCGGCTAATTCATGCCAGGCTTCGTTTTTATTTCGTTTCTTTTGTTTCTTTACGGTGCTACAATGTTCTTTCATTTTTAATAATAATGAACTACGCAAGATCAAAGTGTAAATCGGGGGGGGGGGCATCAAAAAACTCCAATGGAAGAACGTGCCACCACTGCGTACGAAATAAAAATACGCCCAACGCTGCGCGTGACGATAGAGTGAACAAGCACCTCGTGAAACCCGGCGTCTCCAGCAACATCTGACGCCCAGCATTGAATGCTGAATTATATCGCTCTTGGATTCGGACCGTAGCCTAGAAATACAGTATGTCCGGTGCTCGACCGAGATCGATGATTAGCCTCCGAGAAGCGGAGGCCATAGGGATCTCGGGTCGCAGGAGAACAAGGACTGGTTGATTGATCCCCCGTCCGTTGCGACGAGTGCGAATGATGCATCTCGTGATGTCCTGTCCCTCGCGCCACCCCTCACCTGAGGTTCGTCCGGCGTTCTATTTTGGAGATTGGGAACCAAAGGGTTCCCTCGCGGAAAATCAGAACGAAATCAAGATGACAAAGAATTTTCAGAGAAGGAAACGAAAGAAGGAAAGAAAAGAAAAGAAGGAAGGAAAGAAGGAAGAAACTTAGGGGGGAGGGGCGAATTTTATTTTTTTTTTACATATCCCTGTGCGCATCGCGTCTTTCGCGCTTTGTCTTTTCCTTCTCTTTGTTTCCCCAAAATAGCAAAACCTTTGAGAAATTCCACCAGTCTCATGACTCCACCCCACCCCACCCCCCGCATCCGCAGATCCATCATCGCGATCTTGATTGACAAAAATCAATCTCCATTGTCCCTTGCTCATTTTTCCTTTTTCTCTTTTCCATATCCGCCAATCAAAGATCGAAACACCCCAAAAGATTGCGAAAAAGGTAGAAGGAGAAGGAGAAGGAGAGGAGACAGGAGGGTCTGAGGGGCAGGCGCGATTAGCACCCTGAACCCCGTATTCCAAATCAAAGATATTAAAGAGGAGGCGCAGATCATGGGCTATGCAACAATACAACGGCATTACAATCCATAAACAAAATCAATAATCCGGTGCTCGCAGGCAACCCAAATGTATTCCTAATCCTTGCAAAGTCGTATCTATTCAAGTCGCCGAGGGGTGGGGGGGTGCTCAGGTGACCGTGATTGTGGATTATGAATGTGATGCGTGGAGAGCGGGGAGGTACAGTACTCAGGGGAGGCCAGGGAGCCAGGGAGAGTCAGGGAGTCAGGGGGCGGGGCGGGGGCGTGGGGTTTAACCTTCAAGGGTCCGAAGTCCCTTTGAGGCGCCCATCACGCGCCCTTGATCCATCGTGATCATGTATCGTGATCATCCCCCCCAGTCCAGTGACTGCGCGCCAGTGATGGCCGGCGACTGATAAATTGATTCAGTGATGGGGCACCAGCCGAAATCGCAAATCGAAATCGAAGAAAAAAATTGACGCGCGGACTGTCCTCGACGCGGAGGGATAATCTCCATGCAAAGTGCATATTCATCAACGAGGCTTTAGGCTCACAAAGTCCGCGCCCGAGTCCGGGTCCCTTAGAGGCACGCTCTCCAAGGTCCGTTGCGAGGTGGTCGAATCGACGACGAATCCACGCAGATCTCGACGCGGCGGGGGAAAGGGGGCGCGGGACATGTCACTCCAGCGTCCGAGTCAACTACAACTCTCCAACGGTTCCCGGGTATCGCTATAACCGTACCAACGCCAACGAGCGAACAATCGTGCTTTTCCCCGCGCCAGCAGCGATCATCACATCCATCACGAGTGCGATGCAGCCATATGACCTCTAAGCGAACGAAGCGAGGGCCTCTCGAGACGACCTTTGTGCATGTTGTGGGTAACGTGGTAAGGGACGCCAGAGGACGACACAGGGGCGTCTGGACGGCTCGTGGGTGTGCACGATCGACGCGGACTGGGACGACTCGTCGCGGACTCAGAGGGGTGATGTGTGTTATCGTATGGGCTTCGACAAAGAATGGTATGTACGACTCTCCCCGGGCGCTTTTGCCATTGGTCTGGATGTTTAGATGCGTGCGTCCTGGCCTGTGCACAGGGCGAGGCACCATATGATCAGTTTATCAATTTTCCCCCTTCGTTGTGGTTTTGATGGAGTGGAGATGGCACGTCCGTCAAGCTCCAATCAATTCAACACATTGTACGAGGTTCGAACTTCGGTGATGCTATCAAGCTATCAATGGGTGGGCTGTGGAGTGGGATTGGTATGTATGTATCGATGTGCTGTGCTGAGCGGCGACTCCTTCCCTTCACTCTCGGACGGACGGACGTGTGTCAAGTAACCTATTTCTATTCGTCTATTAAAACCACACGATCGTCCGATTCCGTTCATTTTAGCTGTCCGCAGCAGATCTTCGCTGAATGTGAATTCACCTCGGTTCACATTTCGTTATTGGTCCAATTATTATTGATCACATCATCATTAACTGGGATGTATATATTCCAGTATTTCGATCCCCGACGACCTGCCGCTCCTGACTTCCACGGATCTGAATGCGAGTCCATATTCAGCAATGCCACAGTGATTTAGAGCTTTCTCACTCACCATAAGTATGTATCGAATCAAGGATTCGTTCTCATCACATCACATAGATTGTATTCGCAAGCTTCTCCAATATTCCACAAGTCCACTTTCATTTATTACAGGGATATACTGAACATGCTTGCGTGAAAACCGCAGATAAAACCCATCAAAGAATCGGCATGCATGTCAGGAAGAACCTCAGCTCGCCCACCTGCGTTCCCGACGTATCAACAGGAAGATTGGCAGGAACCTTGGTATCCCGCATTTCCCATCAATGAGCTCGACCGGAACCCATGCCACTGCGGCTTCTTGACACTTGCATGGGTCACAGACGTGCTTCGGAGCATGGTGACTCAATTCAAGCCGTAGGGAATGTGGAAGCTAAACGGCCTCCCGGGTCTTCTCAGGCTCTTGATATGTTACCTTCATTGACGTCCTCATCGTGCTTCCTGGATATCGAGCTCGGTTGCGCTATACAGCAGGATTGGAGCACATCTCATCACGTCTCCCCGGAATTGGGTTCGAAACTTGTACTCCTTAGCGTGCGGTCTCTAGATTTTCTCATGCACTTGTTGCGGGACCGATTGAAACGGGTTGCCCAGAACTCGGTACACAATACAAATCTCAAGGTAAAAAGGAAAACATGATTCAACTTCAAGTCTGTCCTCACAGTTCGATTTACTGATATTTTACGCTCATCGTGATTCCTGCGTTTTGAAGGAGAGAGAGCTTATTCGGTTCCATTCGTTGCAGTCCGTCATGGATGGATGATATACTTTATGTTTCTCGAACGGGTTGGTCGAAGTCTACTTAATCAAGAATAGCTCTCCCTCCCTTCATATCACATATCGACTGTCAGCGGATGTACATATCTCACACAAATATGTATTTTTCCTGTTTCAGCCTCAGCTCGGATAATGTGAGGTTTTGCCCCCTACCTTATCTCGGGCTTCTAAACTCAAGTTTTAGCCTTACAAAATGAACGTGGTATTGTAATATGTCTAGCTAGTTCGCATCGCGTAGTCCTTCAACTGTCGTGCTTGATTGATCAATTTACCGAGGCTATGCAAGTCTTGAAAAATTAGGTTTGCCAGAGCAAACCGCAAGCAAATAAAGGTTTAGCCGAAGCCTAAGGCCTAAGGCCCAGATTCTAAATATACTCATGCACGATCATTTCCCTTCCCGCCTCCGCGCAAAACAAATTGATCACCTCCGCGATCGACTCGGAAATTGCTTCCGCGAGATCACGTGTGTGCTCCTCTCTGTTCGATTAAATTGCAACATTTATGAATTAATATCAGTTTGTGAGACCTTAGACCTTCCGCTTTTCTTTATATTATACATAGTTCCTACATCTTGTAATTGATTTGATCATGATATCGTTTCTCTCAAGCCGTCAGTTTTTAGGGTAAAGTAGAATCTACACCGGTGCTTTTCCTTGAGCATACTCTCTTTGGACATAACTGTTGAGGTATGGACTTGCACAACCCGTATACGTCATTTCGCCTGACTCTGCGAGTGCGGCACAATGATCGGTATTTGGCAGTCTTTACCTCCAAACCTTGTTTCATTTTTTTTGTAGATAAGCTAAAGATAATCACAGCTACCCTCAGTCGTTCATATCCTACTGGAGTGACTGAGGGTGAGCCCACTTACGCATACAGCCCATACGATTTACTTACATTCACCTGTAGAACTTACTGTATATTTCTACAGGTAATATAATATAATCAGTCGTTCATATCCTACTGGAGTGACTGAGGAACTTACTGTATATTTCCACAATAACAGAATTAATTATGTAGTTGCAAAAACATCGTCCTTGTTATATAGAATTCATGTTTCCTGCATTTCGTGGCCTCCCAACACTCTACACTCTTTAGGGTGCGAACATACCTCATTCCATATCAATTCCAATATGTAATGATCATTGTCGCGATTGATCGAAGACTTGAGCAGATGCGACTATTTAAACGTCTTAATCAAAAGATACTAAGGAGTCAGGGGAAGAAGAAATAAACATATCATGGCATTAACAGGTTGTAGCAGTTTACTAGTTGAGGGATCATCAGAATAACGTGTACCAAAGAGGTGCGCCACAACAGGTGGGTCAGAATAAAGCCTACTATAGGTAATTACAATAAGATATGGATGAGAAGCGGACGGAAAGTAGCTCTTATCGGCATCGCTATTCCATCTCAAGCATATCCTTCTGGCACATAGTTATCACCTTTATTCTCTTTTTAACTGCTGCCACATATGGCTGGCTGGAAAAAAATAGATCGTATCTGGGTGCCTTTGATAAGACTAGTAATCGACCCCAAACGTGTCAAGCAATGTTGGGGTAGAAAATATACGCCGCTTCGTGCGGTTTGGAGCATATTAATCGGTATCAAGATGTGTATCAATCTGTAGTGGAGAGTATCAATCGAAGATGGATAATAAGACGATAAATGACCTAGACCCACAAATTAGGGTTACATGGTCGTTAGCTTGATTCGTGCCGCTATCCACGCACAAGCCAAGATTAAGTTTCATACATGTGAGTTTTTTGGGAATACTGTTACAATAGACGCTTGACGTACCTACCAAACAAAATATGTAAGTCTGTGACATCAGGTGTTCAATGTTCAGCATCAGTTAGGCAAGAACGTTGTCGTAAGTTGAAAGAAATTCAGGGAGTGAGTAAATGGGCAGAGGGAGTATACACAAAATCGTAGGTCTGAGATGAAGGACCCAGTCTGGCGAAGCACTGCCGTTTCTCGAGATCGGCGACTATCTGAAATCTAGAACGATCTAGTAACAGCGGGTCAGGTAGTGATCGAAACAAACGAAATTGGTAAAATGTCGGGAATCAAGTTAGTGTGGAGAGGCCTTGCAAACAGAAATAATAAAAGGGCAACAAAAGATAAACTTCGGTGCCATTAGGCCAATCGACCGATATCTTCGGTGACTCAAAGTAAAAAGCATGTTACGTTGAGGCACGTGGATAGCATGAGAGATGGTAAGCCACTGTTATACAACCCCGCAGTTTGAGGCATTATTGATCAGCACATCGTAATTGAGGGTAACTGAAGCCGTGATGAGGTGTGCTCTATAACTTGAATAAATCAGAATAATCGAGTGGGAGAACTGGAATCGGAAGACGAAATGGAACCAAGTAGTGTTTCTCGTGAAGAAGCAGTGTGTTTTGAGTGGCGGTGAATCTGAGTGGATCCACCATAAAACATGCATCAAGTTGATCATTCATTAATCACTGCTTACACAGCATGGCGTTGCCTACAGATTCTAACATACGCAAACAAAGTAGACAAACAATCCGGCGCGTACCTTAGCATGCAGTGCTCCGAGGCCGTCAAGATATTGATCCTTCATCTTCACTGCCGAACAACTCTGCGGTACATGTGCCGATCAAACATAGGTGCTTCGACGGATAGAACGCAACTGCGCTACCCCGAATAGTGTGATTGATGATAATGCCGTCACCCCCAACCACAAGCTGGATAAACTTTGTTCGAAAATGGGTGGAAAGTAATCCTGTTTCTTAATTTTCCAGAGTGTACGATGGATGATTTCGGTTGAAGACGTTCCAGTTCCACTGTGCAGTGAGAACCTGGGAAACATTGACTGGTCAGTCAGTTGGGACTAGGTTGCCCGTCGTCCTAAGTTATGTTATGATAACGACCTGTGAAAGTGGTAAAATCAATTTCATGAATTAAAGCAACTTCTTTCCCCAGAGTGCAATGGTGAATGACTTTGTGGAACATTGTCGACAACCTCAAGGGATAAATTCAAACGAACAGGACCAAGCAGAGATAGAAGTGGGGTTGCATCTGGGTTGACGATGCGGCATTGGTGTCAAACCTCGCAGGTACACGAGAAATCCGTAATTTCGTGATTAAAGACGTTGAATTCAATTTGGAACATGTACTGATGACATGCAAACCTTGATGTTGTCAGGTAATTCCATTCATCTGCCAACTCTAAGCATCTATATAAACTATATGGCAGTCGATCAGCATAAGCGAAGTATGGACGCCGATTTGTGCTCACCAGTACACTAATGTGAACTTCTTTTACGATGTATAGAGCTCCTCCTTGGTGCTGATGCCTAGGTTGAACCCACATGAGAAAACGCAGGCAAAAAAATAGATTGGGACGTACCAAGCTCTTCCCGGACACCCTTAAGCTCATCAAGATAAGCCTGGTATTGTTGCTTGTTCTCCACCTTCTCCTTGATGCCCTCAAAGATCCGCACCGCGGTCGAGAAGTCGTTCACGCGCCGGGAAGCCCTAAGCGCGGCTTCGATGACGGAAGGGGAGGGAACGAGATCATGGGCAAAGCAGTTGTTAAGCCCGCGCTGGACTTCAAAAAGGTCCTCAGCGTTTTCAAAGAATTTGACATAACGGTCAGAAAATGATTCATAGGTCTCCTGGGCGTGTCCACTGGCGAGACGAACGAGCGACGGGGTTGCCCGCGCAGTCCTGGCAACGATGGATGGGCGGACAGAGGCGCGAAGGATGGTGGACAACATTTGAGGGCGCATGTGGTATTGAAGTCGATTGAGACAACAAGGATGAGGAATTGTTCGGGTTAGCCGGAATCTCCCGGATGAACTGTTGGACTCAACAGCCATCAACCTCACAACACATTCACGAACTCTAGAGGCCTCACAAATGACAAGTCCTAAACCATTGAGCGAACCAGAACATTCTTGAAACAACATAGGCTTTGCCAATTTTACATCAGTTGCATTGGCTGATTGGGACAGCCCACTTCTTTATGCTTGGGCGTTGCGTGTGTGCCTTGCCCTATTGGTGAGGACAATCCTATCCGACAATGCTTCCATGGCCAGATGTTCAACCAATGCCCCGATGATGGTGTTGCTGAAGAGACCTGCAGTCATGACTGACAGATGGCGACCAACATCTGAATCAAAGGAGACTATTTTTGAGACAAGGACAAAAGGTTACATCAATTTACTCTACGTCGTTAACACCCGACAGACACGTCGGCCTCACCGCCGGACCTGCTTTCGATGCGGACTCGTAAAAACAGTTATTTGTTAGTGTCAGCATTACTTGTCCAATCTGATTATTGAATGCGATGTTGTCAAATTGAAAAAGGTGCCCAATCGCATGTGCTAATCTTGTTCAGAATCTGTACAGGTAATCTGACGTTCAGATTCAGAACGAAACACAAGGCTACGTATTCCACCGACAGTGTTGCCCCTGACGAAAAGTCATTGTCTGTTCTACCATGACAATTCCGCCCAGAAGTTCGTTTAAGTTAAGTCACATATCACAACAACCAAGCAATATATCCTTTTTACTTGTGCAAGGTATGTAACAAAGCCTTTAGTTCCGAAAAGCTCTTTCGCTTGTTTTTCACTTCACCCCGGGCTCCGTATAGTCGGCCTCATGTTCGGAACCTCGGAGCGGATGCTCTACGTACTGAACGTGAATTGCTTCCATTCATGTTGCATAATCTCTTCTCTTACACGCTTTTCAGGTTCCTTTGCTGACCTGGGAACGTGGAGTCTGGTCGTGAATCATGATCGAGTGAACCTTGTAGTACTGCTCTTGGTATTTTCACTCTGCTTAAGACAGCAAGTGGTCTTAGAGTGAAACAATCTGTCACGCTCCTGAATTCGGTGGAAGAAAAATTAAGCTTGAAGCGAACAAATTGGACATGGAATGGTCGCTCTTTAAGTGGCTGTGCGGCGCGTCAATTTCCAATTTAGGACATCCGTCACATTTCACTTCTGATCAGGTTGATCGATGCTAACCAGGTTTCCTCCGGCAGACTTGCAGCTTGCATCGAATGAAAGGTTCGGACAGGTATGTCTCCAGGGTGATACATGTGTCATTTGGCGGGATTAGTGACTCGGTATAGCCTACAGGGACAAGGGTACAGCATTGGTGCACTGCCACTAAATAGGATAGCCGAATACCCTTTCATTGCAGTGACACTCGAGAATATATATATCAGTCACAGTGCGTCATTATCTACAAACTGTCCATCGAGCTACCTTCGAGTACTCGAGTGCTCCTGTCTTTCCAGGTTCAACTTTCCCATAAAACACGATGCAGAACCACCTCCCGGCGGAATACTCTAACATGCATTACGAATATTCAACTATAAACCCTCAGGTCAACGTCTTCCAATCATCTCCTTATAACGCCACCCCGAATTCCCCCGCCATGACTTCTCCTTATGCTGGCCCTCGTCGACGCACGAGCAGCATGCGGAAGACAACTCCCGAATCCCTCATTTCTATGGACGCACCTACCCAGCCCCGCAATTACGTTACACCTTCTGCAACCTCTAGGAAGGAGATTCCTGCCTTTTTTTACAAGATGCGGAACAACTCCCCTCAGTCTGAGGAGGAAATGGACGAACTGACCGAGGAACCTCCTGCGTCTAATGCGACTGACCAGGAAAAAATCGACTACAAGCGCCGACAAAACACCCTCGCGGCTCGTCGCAGTCGCAAGCGCAAGCTCGAGAATGTCCATCGGCTGGAGGAGACGGTTGAGAGGCTCACGAGAGAACGCGAGATTTGGAAGACAAGGGCCTTGACCCTGAAGCAACTCCTGATTAGCCATGGCATTATCTGCCCAGAGTTCCGAGACTAAGCAGCGCTTGAGATCCTGCAGATCCATGCTCGTGGTAAGCCGTTTTGTTATTCTCGACGAAACTGGTACCGAGTCATCACGCCAGGTTCCAGGTATGTTCCGCCGAGGACGCCAATTATGGACACCTGCGGTTGCGTTGTGTGCGCTGAGCGCCACATGACTTCCGTCTACCCAACTGAGCACCTACACCTTGATGATCCTCCATTATTCCTATGTGGCCCATCTCCCAACATATCATTGTACTCTGAACGATGCCGGACTCAATTGGTGAACGTTTAACCGTAGCACATCAACACCTTTCCGGATCTGTCTCAACATTTGTGTAGATTACTCGTTACTCGTGTATTCTAGACATACACGGTGCACTTCATTATTCACCGCTGTTTCTGTACATGACTCGAACCAACTTAGCACTGTATACACATAATACCAAGTTTTCTATGTTTATGCCCGATTTGAAATCACTGGGGATACTTACCAATATTCTGCGTCGGCACGGCTAGATATTGATCCGCCTCTCGGCTGACTTCGGCGAGCAATTGTGACATCCTTAACTTTTTTGGGTTCTCTATACATATGCTCTCCACTCTTCGTGCTGCCTGTTCAAAACCTCCATCACTTCATCAGATTCGTACTCGGCACATGTCTTCATCAGCAATTTTAATTCCTTTTGACCACCAATCGACCGAAAACGTCGGTGTGAAAACCAGCGAGCTATGGTCCCTGACTCCTCAGGGAGAGAAACCTCCTGCGGTCGGGACTGTACGCACATTCTATAACACTCCAGCAAACAAGATCACTGCGATCTCGTCTTTGGGTGAAAAATTCGCGAGCAAAGCGACGGACGCGAAGAGGGAGCTGCTAAGAAAGTCTGTTGGGAGTGCGGTGAAGCAGCTCAAGGCTCTGGATGGCGTAAAGGATGTTGCTGTCGATGCTTCCGTAGATCCGCATGCTGCTGGTAAGCTCCAACTATGTTCTCCCAAATAATTTGAGCTTAAAAATGTCCAGCTGTCGCCGCTCATCTTGCACTCTACAAGTTTTCTTTAAAGACAGATCCTCCGTCGCAATTCCATCCTAACCTCAAGGATCCCCTGCCTGAGAAGTTTAATTTCTCACCTATCCAAGCGTCAAAGGAATGGGAACGTGGTGTCATTTATGCCAAAGCTCAGAACTTGGCTCGCACGGTTGGTCCTTGATACTCAAGGTGTTCCGAACAACTGATTCCCGATTTTATAGTTAATGGAACTTCCTGCTAACATAATGACACCTACGGTATGTTCCACGCTTGGTCTCGAGGTGTAAGCATGACACACTTGGCTAGAATTTCACTGAACGCGTCAAAGCTGAATTTTCTGGACTCAAGAACGTGGAAATCATTGTTCGCGATGAAGGTGATGTTCACATGTGATGCAGTCATCAGATGTACTGACAGATGCTCTATCACTATCTTTAGTCTGGGCCGCGGAGAAAAACATGGTAAATACTCGTACTGTATGAATCCGGAAACTATTACTCATCCTGAAACGAGAATACATTCCTCTCAGTCACACACGGGACTTCTGAACCCGCTAAAATCTTGGAGATGTAAGATGAACTCCTTTAGGTCGTTTCGCTCACAATTGAACAAAGACATGTAGACATTACAATGGTAGTCCTTCCAGGGATGACCAGCCTCTCGCGTTTGTTGGCAAGGGTATTACCTTTGATTCCGGAGGAATCAGTTTGAAACCCGGAGCTGTCAGTCACCTTTTTTCTTTTCGTCGTCTGTTACCATGTTAATTCGTCGTCCAGGGCATGAAGTTGATGAGAGGTGATATGGGTATGTCACCGTATAATATCGTTGCGTATGCGCTTAACAAGAACATGATTTAAGGTGGAGCCGCGACTGTTGTTTCAGCAGCGTTGGCCATAGCGCAACTACAGCTACCGTATGTCTATTCTAGCTATCATGACACGACAGCTGAAACATATCTACGACCTTTAGTGTAAATCTCGTTGTTGTGACACCCCTTACCGAGAACATGCCGGGCCCGAGTGCAACGAAGCCTGGAGACATGTATGTTTTGTGCCTGTCAACGAGATCAAACAGCTGATTCAGTATCTAGTGTATATGCCATGAATGGAAAGACGGTGGAAATTGACAATACCGATGCTGAAGGACGCTTGGTACTCTCCGGTACAACCGACATTTGTTGCCTCTTTCTTTGACACTCATCAAGCCATTTTCAGATGCCATCTATTATACCTCAACGGAATACAAGCCTCATACATTGATTGATGTCGCAACGTTGACCGGGTATTCCACGCTCCTGCTTATCCTTGTTGTAACTTATCAATTTCTTCACTAGGGCTATGCATGTCGCTCTTGGGGAAATCTTCTCCGGTGTCTTTTCTGTAAGTCTTTCCTTGTTGGTGAAGCGAAAGTGCGTTTCATTCGGGTCCTATTAGACATCCGATGCCCTTTGGGAGCAACTCCGTGTCGCAGGCGAAACTGAATATGACCGCTTTTGGCGCATGCCCCTAGATGAGGATTTCGGTCCTCAAATCTATAATTCTAATGCTGATCTCCAGAACGTAAGTGCAATTTGATCATGTTGTATTCGCCTGCATCCTCAGCTGATGTATCTAGACTGGTGGAAGAGATGGAGGTTCCTGCACCGCGGCACTGTTCCTCAAGCCGTTCGCACATGGTATTGAGGCCGAGGACGGTCAGGAGCCTGCTTTGAAGTGGGCACACATCGATATTGCTGGTGCTATGGAGGTTTGTACACTCTTGTTTGGCGTGATCAATCGTTCAACTGAATTTTGAAGGCTACGCGAGCAACACCATACCAAGAGACAGGTATGACTGGTCGTCCGGTCCGGTAAGCAGCTCGTGCATCGTTTTTCTTGTACAATTGTAATCATATACGTCCACTTTAGCGCTCTTATCGAGTTTGTCCGCAATCTCTCCGGTGCCAAATAATCGGCTGACTCAATTGGATATTCACGGGAGCCTATATAAGTCATGTCCGTTAAGCCACTTGCGTAGTAAGTGATTTATCTGACCGATCTGAACTGTATTCGTCTGTCAATCTATGTACTTTATGTTCCTTAACATTCACTTATTCTAAGTATAATCAATCAGCCGAAGTTTGAGCAGCTAGCTCATGTGTTTCAGCATCAGTTTTCAAGCCAGACTGGCTGTATCTGGCGGTTCTTTTTATCCCGAGGCTATTCACCAAGTCAAAGTTCAATTGTACGCTAAAAATAAGCAGATACTTGTCTTCGAGTATTTCATGGCGGAAGTTGCTTGGAGAGGCGTTTCGCTTCTTATGGACTACCGTGAACATTCGACTGGCCACTGGATGAATATCGTAGTGGCCGAGCCAACTGCTTGGATGAAGATGATCTTGGATCGTCTTCTTATTAAAAGAACTCTATCAACTTGAACGGTGATTGTGAGTCATCTTGGGAGTGATTCCTCAGGCTTCAAGTAGTGGCATCCTGGAGTTACTTAAACCAAAGCCTGAGTTCTTTGAATTGATGTAGTCTTCAGAACCACTTTCTTTTTCTTTATCAACAAGATGCCTCGGTCTGTTTGTTTCCGATGGTGATGATGAGCCGTTGTCAGTATTGTATAGCACTCGGTATGTGTGGGGAGGTTCAAGATTCAATGTGATTTCATGATCGCGTTTTGCATCCGATCGCGTCTTCATTTAACGATCGCGTCCGCCTTGTAACTCGACACGTGCGACCTGTTGTTATAGACGAATACAGTAGTTTTAGTCTACGAGTTACGATGAGTCTGTGAAGATAAGATAAGTAACTTCGGCTCACCCTCAGTCACACAATAATATGTAGTACGACTGAGGGTGGCTCTAAGTGATAAAATATTCAAAGTTTCTCCAAAGACTAGCAAACCAATCGCTGGGCCACTTGGGTCACTGCAGGTAAAAGATAGGGAGGTATCTATGAAAGGAATGTCGCTTCATAATCAAGAGTATGACGTACAGCCGCAGAAGTCTTCTGTCCTCAACAGTTGTAAGCCTCATGCTCACAGGGTGATGAGTATGGGGATGTCCTCACTAACGAAACCATCAAAAGCGTGGTTGGCTGTGCCCGAGGATTCCATCTCTGATCATGCGGATGTGCGATGTCCTCAGTTTTTCGTCTTTGCTTGATTATTTGAGGTAGCGCCTACGAAATCTATTTTTTTCCAACGCGCCTTGAGGGTCGTTCCTCGTACATGCCAATGATTGTTTTTTTCTCGTTGGAGGCGCAGTATCCATATACCCTCGTGGGCTGACTAGCCGTCAATAGGGTTTTTCTATCTTCCGAGCTTGCGTTGCGCATGGTGGATCCGTTCAACACTAGCGCAATCCTCAAAATTTTCAACAGCCAAGATAATGATTCACCTTGCGCTGGACCTCAATCAGATCACTTACTGAACACAAATTCTCTAACATCAGATGATATAGATGCTCAGATTGAACCCACAAACTTGTCGTCAGTCCTTGATGGTTTAGAATGAATGAATGTATGAACTCTGTTTGCGCCGCCGGCAAGCCACCGTGCAGGGCTAAGGAGGGGGGGTAGAGTAATCTCAATCTAGTAATCTCAAACTCTACTCCGGGTGTGTATAGAGATTTACGTAGTATCGGTATGCGTGTATTTAATGTTGTGGGGTAGAGCCTTCCTCGCAGATATGATGTGACTTGTATGATAGACTTGTTACATCGCGAAAGACTCCTAATAGCCATGGGTAGGTGATTTCTCGAGAAGTTAGTGAAGTTCAAGTTCGTATCCTATGTCTGGTCGATTTAATCATCATGCCTATCCTTGACGTATGAGTAAAACTTGAGTGGACGCAGTGTTAGTGCTGGGCTCGACAATGCACCTCAATCTTCAGGACCCTCTGCATCACCTAAAGCGTGAGGATTCTCACCACCGCTATATGGTGCAGCAGGTTCCTTCATCGAACACACCACAAATTGATCCCGAAGAGAAAATTACCTAGGCCCACGCTTCGCTAGCGACGATTCACGATCTATTCTCAAGGATAGGCAACCTCTCCGCAGGTTGGATGTTCCTCCGCAAAACGATTAGTCGTGCTTGAGGAGACCAATGAATGTGCCAGACATTATTCTGGTTTTGTTGTTGCTGTTGAGATATTTTCTGCACGGTGAGTTGCTGCAAAAATGGATCTTCTTCTTGCACAAAGTTCAAGACAATGTGTTTTTCGATCGGAAGAGGGCTGTA
>JAGGAQ010000112.1:0-45620 GCA_017657225.1 Termitomyces sp. T69sscA
CGCTCTCATGCCGCTCACACCTGCCGCTGTCAAAACAAGTAACAATAATATCCTTATTTGGGGGGGGAGGGGGGGGGGACCACGTCATATCAACCATGTCCAAAATCAGCCGATCCGACACCTCTTGTGGAGATATGCAACGTGGATATAGGACAAACCACACTTAGTGCGCAAGAGCATTTCCAGTCCGGGAAGCCTTCACCCGGTTGAAGCTCCGCAAGCTCCATGGGATACACGCTTGCCACCTCTTTGTACAGAGGGACCTGAGCCCCTTGCCCAAAAGTATTGAGATCCGATTCGGGATAACACCGTGAGCATGGATCACGGGAGCGCACAAATTAACGGAATACAAAGGGCCCCAGGGGAGGGATAGGATAAGTATCTAACCTGGGCCCATAGTCCTACACTCAGTGCGGAAAAGCATTTCCTCGCGGAGAATCTAGCTGGAATTAATATTATTCTTGGTTTCGATCCCAAGAAATCAGCAACGCGGGCGGGAGGGAGATGACTATGGCACCGGCCACCCCGCTACACCAAACGCTACTCCAAAAAAAAAAAAATAAAATAAAATCAACAATAAACTTACTATATCTGTGTCGTATAGGTTTGATCTTCTAACAAAAAGTTGTTTCATCTTCATATTATTCTTTGTTATTCAGTACGTAACATTAGCGATGCCTTATACCCAGTGCGCGGAGATCGACCTTGTGGATTTCTCCATTAAGAAAAAAGAAAAATAAAGAAAAAGAGAAGAGAAGAAAAGAAAAATACCGTGACTTGGATGAACTTCCACGACGCCAAACAGCCAATGGCCTCTTACTATGAACCATCGAGCAGACTTGTACTCCCGCGTCGTAAATTCCTGGATCGTCTTGATAGTATACTATCTGTTGAAAACATCTATCCGACATTTTCAGGGCAATGTTCTCATATCTGCGGCACTTGCTTATCTCTCACTCGTGGGGGATCTCCGAATATCGTTCCTAAGCCGATAGGCCTTCGACTTGTTCTTATGCTATTGTAGATCTTCAGCAGATACTTCGTACATGGAACTCCTAGCTCCAACTTTAAAAGATGATTAGGGCTTGATGCTTCTTATCAGGGGTCATTGCTTCCTCGAGCTGCGCGGGCTTCCTCTTATTCGGGCTGACTACTCGCTCATCTCGCAACCCTTTGAGCTTTTGTCGCAGACACGGCTTCATGTATGATTTATAGATAATTTTCTACCTCCTCCGGACATGGAAGAAGGCACGAGGTCTTCTTTTGTATCGGGATACGCTGATTGCTTGAGTGCGATGGTTCTAAATGTCACATCAGGTTTCCCGACGCTTGGACGCTGGAGTTGTGATAATTTTAAGGTTGATAAATGGGTCAGGGTCTCTCATGTTCTCTTGTGCTTTCGTTTCTTCCACCTATCTGCCATGTCCGACGACGAAATCGCTGCTAGAAGTTATGATCAAGCTGTTTCACATTGGAGTGAGTCTACGGGTCGCAAACTTGTTCTACCGCGTAACGGAACATTCTTTGACTAGCTCACTTTTGAAGCCCTGAATTAATAGCCCATAACTTGTGCAATAGTAGTATGTGATTTTTTTGCATGCAACCGTCCCGTCGGCATGCCGCGAACCAAACAGATTTTCACTCGAATTATTATATTTAGTTTGCTTTGAATATGGCTGTAAGCTATGTGAAATGTAAATAGCCATACATAGGGACAGTATGCCAACATCTACTTGGATGGATATTCAAATATTCATCAAAATCAATGATACCTGGGGGAGGCTCGACAACTGCATCTGGATGGTATTTCTTCCAGTTGGAACGGATGAACTGCCAATGTTTAACAGCTTCATCCCACATCTCTTTTGCGGGTCTGAACTTGGGCCATGTGATAAGTGATCGCTCGTAGAGAGCAGCTGCTGAAGTTATGCGCCGGCAGACATACTTTCTTTTGCCATACGTGATGAAACCTGTCGTGAGAAAGATTAGGCAAACATTCGCATCTTGACTGTGGACATAAGTACATGGAAGGCAGTAGCTGATGGAATTGAGAAAGATCCATAGCTCATGACACATCACGCTCTCAGAACCATATGGTTTTATGACTTCTCCTTCTTTTACAGGCAGTACTTCCCGTGTCAGCTGTTCGACGTCTTCCCATGCCAAACAATCATGTGACACTGCAAGTCCAAAGCCTATGATAAGGGGCTTCCCATTGAGATCCAAGACATGAGAGGCCTCCAAAGCACCATGCTCTACTGCAATCTCAGGCGAATGCAAGCGGAAGACTATGTTCAAGGCGTCATTTCTAATTAATGTTGGATTCAAGCACTATCTGCCACACATAATGGTAACGCCTACCTGAATCGCTTGACACCAAGGTCATCACTGCGATAATCATTCAACTGCGATAGCTCCGGAACCGCAGGTTTCCCACAATATTGAAGGACGATGCATGCACAAGACAGTTTGTCGAGGTCCGGTGAGTCGTACGAATAGAAACCATAAAAGTTGGGTACATGAACACCCCAGAGTGGCTTCAAATGATCAATATAAATCTGAGACTCGCGTTCGAGCCGAGGAATGGCAGTTTCTTCTAGATTTTCATAAGCAAATTTGACGACAACGTCTTGTCCGGATGTTTTCGCCTTGAACATATAGTGGTCGTTCTCGGTCTTTTTGATGAAGGTGATGTCTGTCAAGGTGACTTGATAGTCGCTTTTGACGTCGCTGTTGTGAATCAGTTGATGGATATCGGTTGCATCTGGAGCCTTAGTGTCGAGGAACATTTCGACGCCACGAAAGAGCAGAAAGACGCCAATACGAAGAATATCTTGTTATACGTTTTGTGTACCGCCGAGAATTCCCCGACCTAGATGATACTAGGGTTTGGTCACGACCTCAATTCCGATGACTCAAACTTTTATGTAGGTTTAAACTATTTCTACATAGTATGTGTCTCCTGTGCTCTACATATATTTCTATATAATTACCCTGATCATGATAACCTCGTGAACCTTCTTTTCTTGTTTCTTGTGCGAAGCGCCTGAATTTATTTCTGTCACCGGTGCACTCGGGCCGCAACATATTCTGTAAATGATTGATTGATTACGTGTGCACACACATCTCGTGGTTGCTGGTTATACCGCTTCTGCAGGACAAGGTTTTGATATGTGATAGACGCCAGTAATTCCTCCTATCTACCTTCCAAAGCAGGTGGGAATGCACTGGGACTCTTCCCACCTTTACGCACTTCATGACGACTGAGGATGTGGCAATATTCTGGGACTACGGTGAGTTTTAATATATAGTCGAGTAATAATCTATTCATTATGGGAGCCTTAGAGAATTGCGCCGCTGCTACTCAATATTCTGGATACGAGATTGTAAAGAAAATACGCCACGTTGCCCATTTTTTTGGGATAATCAAGTCATTTAAGGCTTACCTCGAACTGTCTGATCCCGTTGCGTTTTCAAAGTCTCTTGTCCTTCGATCAGAACTACAAGCCTCAGGTGTGTCTTTAACGGACTGCCCCCACAACGGGCGTAAAGATGTTTCAGATAAAATGATACTTGGTAAGCTGAAGCATGCAGGTCGACTGAGCCATCATTTATCTATTTAGTGGATATGCTTGCTTATGCTATCGACAACCCTCCACCATCTACTATCATACTCATATCGGGAGATCGTGACTTTGCGTATGCAGTGTCTATACTACGACTCCGTCGATATAGGGTTGTGATAATATCTCTTCCTGGGATTCACACAAGTTTAAAGACACAGGCGTCAATCTTTTTGGACTGGAACAATGATGTGTTGGGCGCCGATGTTGTGGATGATTGCTGGTTACCACGCGATATCCCTGTATCTCTTCAAGAGGACGACAGAACTACCTCTGTCTCACAATTCCCTAGAGAGAGATCTAACAGTAACTATCTTCGCCGTACTGGTCGGTCAAACGGCGAATATGATCTTGATATCATGGATAACCTCCGCTGCAAAGGCAACAGTACCAGCTACGGACACCCTGTTTCACGTGCGAGGAGAGACATCTCAAAGAAAGCCCTTTCTTACCCGCAGCTCTCTACGTCTGCATCACATGAAGCCGAGGACTCGCCACCGACGACCAGGTCGCCTTCACAGACAAGGCCTACTCCTGTAATATTACCTAGGGCTGAAATATCGTCCATTCCAATGGTTGTGAGCAAGCCTTCACCCTCAGAAGACGTAATAGAGAGTACGGCTGGGGAATCCACCACATGCATTTCCACCTCAGAGACACAAAGCTCCATCTGGAAGACTCCGGACGCTGCTGGGAACACACTTCCCCTTTTTAATCCTTTAAGCCAAGATTTGGTCACGACCGCAATTCAACAGAATCTATCAACGTTGGAAACCACATCTGATGTTGTTCACCCTGATCGTGAAGCTTCGCCAACTGATAAAGGAAATACAGCGTCGGTTACGACTCCACTGGCACAGCAGAGCCAACCCAAAGTAGTTCCACCTCAATTCACCTTGTTAGTACGACGCCTTGAATATCATCGCTCAAAAGGCTTTCCACGCCCGTTCCGTTCTGGAATTGCTTTAGAGTTAGTGAGTAAGGATAACATGGTATACCGACGGGCCGGTACCGAGAGGTTCGGGCAGTATGTGGCATTAGCGGAGAAAGCGGGCATCATTGAGCTCGGCGGGAAAGAGGGAGGCGCATGGATTGCACTCCGGCCTGAATGGTACAATGCAAAGATAGTTTGATTGAATTGGAGCGTCATTGACGATTTTGAGTTGATGAGTGATACTCCCAAACTTGGAACTTTGTGTGCCTCGTCAATGTATTTCTTATCCAGGTATTGTCTCGAGTCACTTGCAGCATAATTTCAACTATCCTACCTCGCGTATGAGGATTGCGGGCCTATCACATCAGAGTCTCAGAGATATGTACATCCTTTACTGCTCTTTCTGACTGCCATCAAGCCTCGTCTGGGTTAGACACTGATGATAGGAAGTTTGTACAGACACTTCAAGTTCTGAATCAATTACTTCTTTTGTCCTGGTAAGACCTTGGTTCTGTTAAGCAAATTTATGCCATGATCTCCAATAGTGAGCAGCAACTTTTCTATTAGACACGGACAAGGTTTATTAATTGCCCATAATATCTGATCTGAGAACGCAGACGAAAGCTTAATCGGTGTGTAGTCATCGACACCCGTGATCAGCCCAGACCTCTCTCCAAGAAGGCATAACTCGTAGAAGTCAGCCACCCAATCTTGTAGATCGTCGATATGGAGCACCCTTTCGGAATTATCCAGAATTAAAAAATCGGGCTCCCACTAACAGTAAGATAAAGAATGGGCGTGCTTTCGCGGAGTCAAAGGGCTCATAGAGATTGAACAGGCTAGAACAGGACATCCTCAAGATATTACCAATAGATCTCCCTCATTAAAGTCGTTGGTTACTGCCCGAGGAACCAACCTCCTTAATCTCTCTCGGGAAAGGCCATATTGAAGGGAGACCCTCCTGCTAACATTTCGGATTTTTGAAGCCACCCAGCTGAAAAGGTAGAACTAGGATGAAGAGGGAGCAGATCGTGTTTTCCGGAATTCAGAGAACAAGAGTCGTCGTATCTCCATGCGATTACTATCAGCGTATTGTTGTACTCTAGACTTGATCTAGCCAAGGAGCTGTCAGCAGTCGTCTTGCAAGCTAGTCCACACTTGGAGGACTTCCTCGTTGTTCTCCAACTCGTCCACGAGTGCTTTGAGATCATTTCTAGCTTCTTTGGAAACCTCGAGGCTATCTTCCAACGGTATGTATCGGAGTTCGCTGATATCTACATTCCACTTCTGCGAGAAGCTTTCGGTAATTGCAGAAGATAGCGATAACAAGGCATCCGGTTCGCAGGTGAACTGGTTTGTAATCGTAAATATTATATTTCGAAGAATACAGTGAATTACTTGCCCACAAGGAACGACCTGAAGTATCATCTTCGATGTTATCAAAGTCGATAGCTCCGTGTGTTAAGGCAGTCTCTACCAACTCATCTTGACTGTTCTGAATTGTAGTATCAGCTACAGAAACGGCTACATAGCCCACACGCTTGAACATGAATTTCACAGGAGCCTGTCGCGCCCTTCTATGTATCAGAAAGACGTTCCCGTGAGACATGGGAGGTGGAATACCCGTATTCGTTGAGAATCTCGCGAAGAATATGGATCGTCCTATTGTTGTTGTCCGTCGCGCATTCTCTATAACTATCAGCATCTGTAGGGTATGGAAATAACCAGTGCTCACATTATGAGACCAACAGAGTTGAAAGCCAGTGCCTCATATACGAAAGTGTCACCACTCTGATCCTTGCTTCGGCTTGCCTGGTTTTGATAGGATTGTCAATGGTCTGAGATGGACTCTCTTTCCAACGAACCTTAGCCAAGGCCTTCTCGATATTCTCCTTTGGCACATTCATCTCCTTCGCACGCTTGAGCACAGCAGCGAGTTGCAGGTTTTTCAGTGGATCAGTGCTTCCTCCCTCTGTTGAGACCGTCAGGTGGTGACGAGGACGGAAAACGGAAATATATACGGCGGGCGGCTAGTACTATATCCTAAGGAACAGAATAAGCACAGCTATACTTTGACATACGGTTCGTTGGGGATACAGACTCTAGCGGCTTTTCCAAAAATGACGCTTTTTTGGGCATCATTTGCGCCTTTCTTCTGTTTGATTTTCGACCACTTTGAGTCGCAGGTGAGTCAGTCATGGTGTCTGAGGTATCGCCAGACTATGTCATACTTTATTGTGGCCTGCGAATACAGCTTGAGAAGAAGAGAAAGTGCGACGGGTGGGCAGTACAAGAAAGCCGGATTTTATCATGACTACAAAGTTTGTCATAGGACCTCACCGGGGGTAATCACATCACAATATCACAGTAAATTCTTTGATCAAACAATAATCTCGCCTTGTTTTCACGACTTGACCGGTTCTGACAACTCCATCTCATTATGGTTGTTTCAATATCACCAGGTTGTGCAAATGTACATATGACTATATTACATGAAATGATATATCCAGGTACCTAACAAATATTATTGAACTCGTGTCATCTCGTAAACCTCGTGAACCCATAGAATAATATCAATCCGAAGATATAGAGCGCCCAATCTCAATCCCATCTTCTGCTGCCCGGACTGCTGACACTAGATCAATGTGGAAGAAAGGCGTGTCTTCCGATATTATTGGTTCTGACCCTGGGTACAACTGCGACTCATGATGAGATTTTTTGACGCTGCCGCTTTCAAGGTCACAGGATGAATTGGCATCCTGAGTGGAGATGAAGTTGGGCGTGTCCTCGCCGTAAGGAACGACAGGAACAAGATCAGGTACTCGAGAAGATACTCCGAGACCGAACCCTCCTGCTATTAGGGCACGACGTATCCATGGAGAAAGAATGGTAGCAAAATGGAACTGAACAACTGAAGTCAGGCTTTGGGGCTCAAGGAATCAAGACACTCACCTCAACAGGGTGGTCAGCCCATCTTTCCACTTCAGTACGTGTGTCTATCAGTGATTGGACAGCAGTGGTATCGATATGAGACCTGTACACAGAATGATTCATCTTTGTTATAGCACCCGACGGACTTGAAACATACACTTGTGAAAAGTCCAGTACAATAGCATGGAGATCCGGCTTTTTCATATTTTCTTCCTGTTCTGACGTACTGGCGTTACGTCTGGGTCCAGGGTCGTTCCATGGTCGGTCGCTGGCACTGATATTACTCATATCCTTTCCTCGGCGTTGATTTTCCTTGACATAGTCAACAAGAGCGTCGTTCACAAGGGAACAGTTAGGATACAAGTAACTCTCTTCGAAACGATAAACAATAACGCCAGGCAGAGGAGGTTCAATTTTAATGTGAGGGTTGATATTCTTCTTGCTGAATGGGACGAACACATCACGGGTCTCGATGCCTTTGGAGTCGAGGGAGCTTGTAGTGAGTTTGACCCTACCCATGAAGGAGCCCCGTGGATGGGCGACTCTGATGAGGAGAAGTACGAGGGATACGCAAATCGAAGTGTAAATGCCGTTTTCGATAGATGAAAAAATCGTGATGAGCACAGCTGCCACCCAAATGAGGAATTCTAACGGGGAGACCCGCCAGAACGAGTATACCTGACAAGGCTCCATCAGCGCCAATTTACATAGATTTATCTGTGTCCGACAGTACCTGAGCCGGAGACGCAACAAGGTCGACAACAGCATGAATAATGACAGCGGACAGGGCGGCGGTTGGAATCCAGTAGAAGGCAGGTGTAAGGCCGTATAACGCAGTTATCACGACAACGCCGGTCACGATGCCAGCGGCCGGAGTACGAACGCCGGACCTGGATTTCAATGCAGAGCGAGAGAAAGAGCCAGTGGCTGGATATGCTCCAAAGCAGGAGCCAACTGTGTTCGTCACACCGATGGCGATGAGCTCCTGGTTGGGATTGATTTTGTATCCATTCAAACGTCCGAAGGCTGGACAAGTGAATGTTAATCGAGACGAATCGTAAAGTAAGTGACGTACATTTAGAGATAGCAATGTGTTCCAAAAGAAGGATGATAGTTGCCACAGGAAGTTCGGGAGCTATGGCAGTAAGGAGTTTGTGTTCTACAGATGGTTTTGCTATATGCTTGAATCCAGCAGGGACTGTCTGCAAAATTTTAATCGGGTATTTTCCAGAGGCAGATCTTCTGTGCCTTGTGTACAGCCATGCAGCAACGGTAAGAATCAGTATAACGAAAGCATTTCTCATGACGCTTATGAAAAAGTACCAGCGAGCTGTCAAGCAGAAGGTGGCTTAGAACCTTAGGAGACGAAGATGAAAAAAAAGGAAATCTTGCCTCGACGAGGATATCGCTTCGACAGAAAGTTGCACGACATTCGGATAGCATAAAGAACGACCAAGCCGGTCAAACCCCATGCGGCGTCGAGTTTAGTCCTCGGAAGTCCCTTGAGGGTGTTAATTATAACCTGGTACGTTGGTGCACGGGTACTGTGAACAATTCAATCAACAGATATAACATTTTATGTCTTTGATCATACTCGAATCCAGTTATTCCCATCAGACCAGGAACTTGACCAACTGCAATGTTGATGGCAGAACCAGTCATAAATCCGCTGACGGCAGGGAGAGGAATAAATTCTACGAGCCAGCCAATCCTGAGGAGGCCAATGCCGAGGACAATGAAGCCAGTAATCAATGCAAGTGTGCTTGCGATAGTCGGCCCAGACCATTCATTCGGGTGCGCAGCTTCAACATGCTTGATAACTTGCGATACAGTGAGGGACATGACAGCAACGGGACCAATAGATACATCCTTAGATGTCGCAAATAGCTGGATACAACTTCAATCCTCGAATTCAAAAGAAACAACTAGTTACCTTACCCAATATATCGAGACGCCGACAAAGGAAGAATAAAGGCCATACTCAGGAGGAAGGGAAGCAATCTGAGGAGGTCATTAGAACCACTCAGAACGTATAGCTTGAAGGAAGCGCACCGTAGCATACGACATTCCTTGGGGAACAACGACTATTCCAACAGTCAATCCAGCAATTACATCGCCTGTCAACCAGCCAAAATCTAATCAACGATTTGAATGGATTTTAGTCATCTTTGATGGGCCAGAAGAAGGTTCAACTGACTGTATCGCGTGATCCATTGCAGGACTGGAAACATGCTAATCAGATACTCTATCACCTAGAGAAAGATGTAAGCAATCTTGACGACAAAATCGGGAATAGAACTGACGCGTCGTTTAGGGTTGGAAGTTTGGTCGTCCACCCATTCCTTGACCGATACAACGGGGACAATTTCCTCTGGGTATCCAATGGCCTTTTTACAGACCTTCTTAGCGGACGAAAGGAAAGGCATGACAGAACCAGACGAAGGAAGGTGATCGCGCTGTAATAGGAACTTGAAGCCACGACTTCACGGTCAAATGATGAAGCCCGTCGAGAAAGGAGCTTCAATGCCTATAGGCACGCAAAAGATCGCGATAATGAGGAAGGTTGAGGTGCCTGGTTAAAGGTTGTATTTCGCTTACGCGCCACATCGTTTTTCTCTCATGATCGGCACGGATGAGCACAGTTGTAGTAATTTCTTGACAGGATGGCGCAATTCCGTACCCGATGGCCGCGGAGACTGAAATGGCATTGCAGCAGTTACCAGGTCAATGATGTACCCCTCCGAAGGTTTTCCCTTGTCTCCCAGTCCCATCTATACATATATCGCGCGTGTGCATGTAAAATGTCGTTATCTCTTTGGTGTGTGAGGTATGCATATTAAAAGGGAGGTCTATTCTTAGATATTCCTGAGCAACGCAGAGATCCGGCTCTGGCCGGAAGAGAGGTCCGGACTGTATGGACCCAAGGCTGAGTATTCCAAAGCGGGTACTTTGAGATGCACTGCTTATGGTTTCAGAAATAATAAAAAACTGACATCCGTGTCGGCGGGCGCGGAAAATCTGAATGAATCGTATTCGAAAAACAATGATTCGTTGGAGATATAATAATTCCGGACCATTCAAAATTGAATATTGACGAGTGGCTCGATAATCGGACGTCTCGTAGCCAAAAATTATTGAAATCATATATGTAGATATATTAGACTTGATCGTGATGCTACACCTACGTTCGGTGACTGAGTCGTTAGAAAGTGGCATGCGGAGTTTGTCAACATCAGAATGTCAGGATCGCATGCACTGCAGGCACTGGAAGATATTTCCTTCAGAAAAAGTGTGAAAGAAACATGTTATACCATTTCTGAAGTGCAGGCTCTCCTGATTACCTCTTTTCCTTCATTGTAGATGGGAGAGAGATAAAGAGGTGCAAAGTAAAAGTGATTTCTCGAAAAGGAAAGTGAATGTGACATGTGTGCCACGAGATACGACCACCAGCTGATTCCGTCTTCTCCTCCAGCCCAGTGCGCGGCGCGCCTGCATTACGACAAACTCCGCTTTTAGTACGATTTAATGTCAATGAACCAGAAGTCTACTCCTCTCGTGGCACCAGGCCACACACGACCCGTCACACACCTTTCGTTTTCAGGAATCCAAGACGATGGTACCTATTTACTCGTCTCCAGCTGTAAGGATGGAAATCCGATGTTAAGAGAATGGACTGGAGACTGGATCGGTACATTCCTTGGTCACAAGGGAGCTGTTTGGAGCACTAAGCTTTCGCTTGATGCGTCCCGAGCTGCTACAGGTAGCGCAGATTTCACAGCGTATGTCAAAAATGATCTTTCACCGATTCCTCCATCTTAATCAAATCTTAACGTGCTCAGGAAAATTTGGGATACCTATACAGGATCTGCGATACACTCTTTACCCCACAATCACATAGTCCGGACTGTCGCCCTATCACCAACGGCCTCACATCTTTTAACAGGTGGTCAAGAGAAGAAAGTTAGGATATTTGATCTTAATCGCCCGGATGCGGAACCGGAATTTTTATGTGACTCTGGGATACTATCCCATGATGGAACAGTGAAGAGTGTCGTTTGGATTGGCGACCACACTGGCGTCACCGCAGGCGAGGATGGCAAAATCAAGTGCGTGCTTACTGTTACACATACTACATCCCGCCTCAAATCTTGCTTAGGTGGTGGGATCTACGGACACGAAATTTAACGACATCTCTTACGTTCCCCGGCCCTATAACGTCGATGGAGTGGTCGGCGCCAACTCAACGTCTTGTTGTTACATCAGGAAACACCGTCGCGTTCATTCCGGGATTGCCCAATGGAAACGCTATGCACACCCTCGCCTTGCCCTATTCTCCGTCCTCTGCTTCAATCCATCCAGTATTTAAAGACCGATTTGTGACCGGAAGCTCTGGAGACGAGTGGGTACGCGTTCATGGCATAGATGGTGAGGAACGGGAGGTGTTGAAGGGGCATCATGGACCAGTGCATTGCGTGGAATTTAGTCCTGATGGTGAGATGTACGCTAGTGGAAGTGGTAAGCTTCAGTCTGCATCTCCCGTTTTGCACAAGTTGACTCGTTCAAACTTGAAACATCTTGTAGAGGACGGTGAGAGCTCAATCAAAGCCTTCCTAGAATTTATTCACTAATTTCTGTGAAGGTACGATTCGTTTATGGCAAACGACGCCAGGGAAAACGTACGGGCTGTGGCAAGGGACTAATGGGAATTAGTTGTATTTCTGTGCACGTGCTGTACCCGATGGATCTCGGTGTTTATCGTTGTTATGTATAAAGCATGACTTCACATTACGTCACAGCTATTGCTCATTACAATACAGTCATGCCCGAGTCGAAGCATCGGCGTACACTTTCACGAGGTTCCGCCACGTCCAACCCTCCGAGATCCCCCTCGCCACCCACCCTTACCTATCACCATCCTCCTCTTCTTCCTATTCATGCATCTGCCCTCGTAGAGTCTGTTGCTGGAGGAGCACATTACTCGGGTGCTAAACTTGACCATCATCCCGTCAAGCACAGGACAAGTAGTCAGGATTATGGCGAGAATCACACGCAACTGAAGTTAGAACATCGGAGGGTTCTAAATGATCTACGAGAACTGTATGAATGCCGGCCGACAGTAGAAATATTCAAGAGGACGTGGAGCCCGGATGCTGTCTTTGAGGCATGTACTTACTTTTTTTTTTGTTTCTTCTCGTAATACCTCTCAGCATCCAAAATCGCTGTGTAGAGGATATAACGAGTATGCAGCTCAGGTGCGTCTATCTTCATGCATGATAAATTAGTCTTTCACGTCTTTTTTCCTATGTTAGTGGTTTGCCATGGTACGGTTTCTGTATTTGTCCAAACTCGAATTCATCGAACTTTTTTCAGCCCAAATTATTTTCGGAATCAAAGACGTTGTCAATGCGGGTTATGTCGTCAACACATTCACCTAATCGACTCGTCTTTTATCTATCACAGGAATATACCTACCGCTTTCTGAAACGGAAGAAAGTAAGTCATTGCCATCGTCACCTTTGATACTTTCTCAGCTTCCAGATCATCAATTCCATTGTCATCGTTGACCTTGATGAAGATGACAAGATTATCAAGATGGTCGATCAAAGGAACGGAAAGGATCTGCCTAGCTGGCATGGTGCTCATCTCTTGCGCGTCACAAGTGGCATGGCCGTACCTTGGCTTATTCACCCCCCCAAACCTTCGTGAACGCCCTGAATGCTTTTATGGAGGTTGCCTTGTCACTCGCTGGAAGTTTGGTTGTAATTTTAGATCTGCTACGTGTACGTTTTCCCAATGGTATGAATAATGACAAGTGATTTTACCACCTCTCGTCATTGAAGGTTTGAAGTGAGAAATAGTCGGATGATCACCATTGACTATATAAGAACGGTGCCTTGTGGATTTGTAGAACTACCTTTCTGATGTCACTCAAGAATCTTCATAGTATTGCTACCCCATTACTTCTGAATCTTCAGCGTATGCGAAAGCCATGTCGCCGCATGTTTCAAACGACTACTGCCATGTTACAGTCTGCGCCCATGACTCAATCTAGTTCACCATTAGCTCCTCTGGGTGTTAGCGCTGCAATCCAGGCAGCCGCCGATCCAAAAATAGTCCCACGGCCTAAGATATTCGAAGAATTCTCTCTCAAAGATCGAGTAGGAATTGTGTCCGGCGGCAATCGTGGTCTTGGCCTGGAGATGGCTCTCGCATTATGCGAGTTAGGAGCCCGGGCGATTTATTGTTTTGACCTGCCTTCTGAACCATCGAAGGAGTGGAAGAGTACCGAGTACTTTGTGAAGAAATTGGGTGGTCGGATTGAGTATGTGTCGGCTGATGTACGAGACCAGAGAGGAATGTGGGATAAGGTGAAAGTCATTGGAGACAAAGAGGGTAGAATGGATGTCTGTATCACGGCCGCAGGCATTGCTTCCAAGGTCAATATGAAAGCCATCGAGTACCCTGCAGGTCCTTATCAAGAGGTATGTTTTGGTCTTATGGAACTAGTAGAAAAGGACTGACGCACTTAAGGTCATCGATATCAATGTAAATGGCTCACTCTATACGGCTCAAGCTGCGGGACAACAGATGCTTCGATTCGGTAATTCAGGGAGTATCATCTTTATCTCGTCGATTGCTGCACATGAGAGCATGAAAGTAGGTTCTCGCAGAGAACGCGAGAGACTAGTTCTAACCGAGATTATTCAGGAAGATGATGCAGTTTCTTACGGTGCAAGCAAGTCAGCAGTGCTTCAGATTACAAGGAGTATGGCATGTGAACTTGGAAATAAAGGGATTCGCGTGAATTCGATTTCTCCAGGGGTCATGCGTAGCCCGTCTGTATTTACTCCCTGTTTTTCGACCTGAACTAACACAATTGATCAACCAGAATGACAGTAGAGTTACTCAAGGTACCAGGAACGTTGAAAAGGTGGTCTGATAGGGCACCAATGGGCCGAATCGGTCGGCCAGACGAGCTTCGAGGCGTTGTCGCATGGTTGGCGAGCGATGCATCGAGTTTCTGTACCGGAAGCAAGTGAGCGGCCCTTATCGACATTTTATTCTGACGACCGACGAATTTTATTAGTATCTTTGTTGCTGGAGGGTTTCAAGCATGATAATGCGAATTCAAGGCAGAAATCAGACAGCGCAGACTTGAGCCCGAGGAAAGAGTCGAAGCGAAAGGACATTTAGGGGGCATGCTATTGTGTACAAGTTTTTCCACATGAGTGTTTCATCTGTCAAGAATGATTCTATCCGTCTTCTTTCGCCTTTTTCCTTTTTCCAAATGGAGATCAAATTTAGTCGATTTCACCATTAGCGCCTCTTATCGGAAATGTGTAATGCAAGCACCACGAGATCTTCTCACTAAACTGGCGGCAACGGTGGTCTGAGCTTCAAAAATGGCACTCGCTTTATGCGAGCTACGAGCTTGAGCGATTTCCTGCATCGATGACCATTGCAACAGTGGGAGAGCTCAAGATTACGTGGATAATATAGGGACCAGAGGTACATTTAGAAGATATCGCGGACAGGAAAGGACGGATAGAGGTCTTTGTTGCTGCTACTGGCGCCTTCAGCAAGAAGAGTAGGCCTTTTCTGCCTGTTGTGCCGACAAACACAGATGTATCATTTGAACAGGTTTCCAGACGAGTATTAGCGGAGATATCGTATAGTCAATGCAGGTGGAGTGTTCCAGGTCGCTAGACAACAAAGCTTCTGTATCAAAGAGTCCAGGTAGTATCACCTGGATTGAGTCATTGCCAGCAGCACGGCTGTTTTTCCAATTGAACTAGATTCTGGTGGACACACTGTCTGGCAAGTGATGTATCAAATTCCTGTAATGGCTCCTGGTAAGTAGTCTATCCTGATTTTTCTTATACTTACGCCTGAGGCCTCGTGAATAATAGTTGTCGTTATCGTGAATTTTCCGAATTCCGAACACTAATCCGAAAGTTGGTCGGCGACAATGGGAGTCTCGTGTGCGTGACCTCCACGACGAGCGTTTCTCTCTCTGACCAATATTCCCAGCTCTTTTGCCATGCACTCTTCATCTCATAGTACTGCTAGCTTTCGCCCAAAAGTGCATCTGCAATTTATTATCTTGGCCTGTCCCGTACTCCTTCTGGCGTATGGAAAGCAGCAAAAGAGTATGCGAGGAGGGTGGATACGCTCAAATATGCTCGTGTGACGGCACGGGTGGGAAAGGGCATGGGCTAGGCAGCGACTTGGAGGACAGGAAGTATTTGTCTGCGTCGCTGCTGCTGGCATCGGGAGAAAGGTGTTAGCGTGTGATTGACCTGATGCCATGATCTACCAGGAATCATGATCCACTGGGAATGGGTGAATTTGAGTCAAAGCACTCAGTCTCTTCTTGTTCATTTCTCGCGATTCGAGTCGAGATCGAGACTTCTTGCAGCTTCATCTGGGCTTCTATCAACTAGAATTTCGCTAGAATGTTCGATGGAATTTTAGCCCTGTTACATGGATATTTTCCCAAAGGTGGGAATCAATGATAAGTAGTTTTACCGCCTCCCATCACTCTTGGCATGAGGTGAGAAATCCCTGGATTCTTACCACATTGACTATAAAAGAACGGCGTTAGTTGGGTCTGTAGAACAACCTTTCTAATGATGCCACTTAGGAATCTTCATGGTATTGCTACCCCATTACTTCTGAATCTTCAGCGTATGCGAAAGCCATGTCGCCGCATGTTTCAAACGACTACTGCCATGTTACAGTCTGCGCTCATGACTCAATCTAGTTCACCATTAGCTCCTCTGGGTGTTAGTGCTGCAATCCAGGCAGCCGCCGATCCAAAAGTAGTCCCACGGCCTAAGATATTCGAAGAGTTCTCTCTCAAAGATCGAGTAGGAATTGTATCTGGCGGCAATCGTGGTCTTGGCCTGGAGATGGCTCTCGCATTATGCGAGTTAGGAGCCCGGGCAATTTACTGTTTTGACCTTCCTTCTGAACCATCGAAAGAGTGGAAAAGCACTGAGTACTTTGTGAAGAAATTAGGTGGTCGGATTGAGTATGTGTCGGCTGATGTACGAGACCAGAGAGGAATGTGGGATAAGGTGAAAGTTATTGGAGACAAAGAGGGAAGAATGGATGTCTGTATCACGGCCGCAGGTATTATTCCTAAGGTTCATGAGAAGGCTGTCTTGTACCCTCAAGGTCCCTACCAAGAGGTATGTTTTGTTTCCCTGACACTAGTAGAAAGGGACTGAGGTACTTAAGGTCATCGATACAAATGTAAGCGGATCGCTTTATACGGCCCAAGCTGCAGGACAGCAGATGCTTCGATTCGGCAATCCAGGGAGTATTATCTTGATTTCATCGATTGCTGGACATGACAGCTTGAAAGTAAGTCCTTAGATCGAATGACAGGCCACTTTTTTCATCAATATTTCTCAGGATGACGATGCAATTGCATACGGTGCAAGCAAAGTCAGCTGTCCTTCAGATTACCAGGAGTATGGCATGTGAGCTCGGAAGTAACGGGATCCGCGTAAATTCAATCTCCCCAGGGTTCATACGGAGCCCGTTTGTGTTTCTTCCCTGTTCTTGACTTGAGCTGACATCGTGAATATACTAGAATGACAGCAGAGTTACTGAAGGAACCAGAGACGTTGAAAAGGTGGTCTGATTCAGCACCAATGGGTCGCATTGGTCGGCCAGACGAGCTTCGAGGCGTTGTCGCATGGTTGGCGAGTGATGCATCGAGTTTCTGTACCGGAAGCAAGTGAGTGGCGTTCACCAGCATTCTGTTCTGATGACCGACAAATTGTTAGCATCTTTGTTAGTGGAGGGTTCCAGGCATGGTAATGCGTATTGAAGGTAGCAATTATGTAAACGGTGCACACTTGAACCCGAGACAAGAATTAAAGCTGAAGGAGAGGTTTGAGTAATCTGATAAATGATCTGCTACTGCGTACAAATTCTGCCACATGAATGCTTCGTCTGTCGAAAGTGTTGTATTTCATTTTTTCTCGTCTTCAACTCTTCAACGCAGATGGATTCGATTACTGGCGCGCAATCATTGGGATTGCAAGAGATCGAAGGACTCAGGGAGTCAGGTGAAGATTTTGCTACATAGGTTTCTAGGCAAGTCATCGTAGCCTGTCTGTATCAGGATTGGAATTGCTCTGGCCTCCTGAAAGATGACTGGACCTTCAGTTTGACGGTAGTACATGTGCACAATCTTCAACAAATCAGTGATATATGCGGTCATCATCAATCTACTTGGTGTGCTTCCCGCTGCAGTTCAGGCGGCAAATGACCCGGCCACAGTACCATGATCTAAGATCCTCGGGGAACTCCCCCCCTTGAATATCGCGTGGGTATCGTGACTGGCGTGAACTGTGGTCTCGGCCATGCGTCATGGCGTTCACTCAATGTGGACCAGAACCGAGTTCTCTTGCAGGAAAGACTGACTCATAACCATGCTTCAAAGTGCCAAATGCCACATCTTATCACCATAACGAGATGAGCGGGTGTCGAGAAAGTAGTCAGAAAAACAGCTCGTTGGTCGAAATCAAGTACATCTTTTCAAGTACCGATGGATTGATGGTCGGAATTCGGAAGGTTCATGCTCTGCATCTTCGCAACGGGACGCGACCGATCTATGAAGTGGAGTACGGACCCCGGTTATTCGTGGGCGAACCGCGCCAGTTATATCAATTATCCGACGGCCCCCATGGCATGGGTTTCGAATCGGACCATCTAACGTCCACGTCGGATTGATCCCTTGCTGCCAGCAATGACCCGGTACAGATGATACTGCTGAGACTTTGAAACCAAAGCATTTGTTATCAAGTGGTCTGGCCGTGAAGAGTGCTCCATTTGCATTGACGTCCATCATCTACACGGATTGTCAGCTATGTAATGCTCGTCTGGAAACATGCTCAATCGATACATCTCTGTATTTGCTCATCTGTATTTGCTCAAGGAACAGACGTAAAAGACCCACTTTTCTTGGCAAGACACCAGCAGCAGTAATCCATCCATCCGTTTGTCTTTCTCCGATGTCTGCGATATCTCATAGTGTCCTCGTTCTCGGACGTAGGCAGAGACGGATGCTTAACGTCCATGAACAAACCGTCTCGTACAGAATCGCAGGCCCTCTCCCTACCCCCTCTCGCATGCAGCCTTTTCGACGAGCTCCTATCACATATCTACTCAACTCGCATTATTCAATTTTACGCATGATCAATTCCTCATAAACCATTTCTCATTTTCTGGCCGAGCGAGAATCGAGACCGTGGTCTTGGGCTTAGAACGGCGCCAGCTGTGTGCGAACAAGTGTATATGCGATCTACTGTGGCTGCTCCATACTCCTTCGTGCGCGGAAGGTGACGAAGGAATACGCAAGAAGGAACTGTGTAGGGTCAAGGATGGTCAAGCACACCGGTGGAATCGATAACAGTTGTATTCGTCTGCGTTGCTGCTGTGTCATAGGAACGGTACTTTTGAAGATGCTGGCCGGACGCCAGGTCGGTCTACTAGCAATGATGATAATAATGTTTCTCAACACAAAGAAAGTCTCCTGCGAACGTGGATCAGAGCATATCAAAAGGAACTCAATTTCTCGAAATATCATCTGGTACTCCCTCATCAAGGTCGACTTGACATTACATATATCACACGACTCTTTTGGTTCATTCATCGCGAATCGCAATTCTCGTGTCAGGAGTGAGACTTTTGCAAGCTTCTATTAGCTAAAGTATCTTGGCTTGCAAGTCACACGTCAAACTGTCTTGGGAGCAGGTTCGCAGTATTTTACATCATTTTCCGTCTAGAAATGACAGGTTGTGTCCAGTGTTGGGGTTGATGGCAGATATTTGCGTCGAGCGTGGTGATTTTCGAATTCGAGTTCTTGATAATGTGACGTCTTTGTCAATCCAGCACAAATGATTGGATTTCGAATCGGACCGCCAATTCGAACTAATTCCACACAAGCTTTCCACAAAGTCACAAGGTGTCAGCTGCCTCAGGAGCTTCTATAAAGATACCCATGCACACCTTAACACATAATCAATGTACTCCCCTCTTCGCACCCTCCTCCCCCGCCTCGCCCATGCCCGGCAAGCCTCCCCACGGCTCCACCGGCCCCTCTCCCTCTCCCGGCCCCTCTGCAAACCCATCCCGCCCGCCCAATCCGCATCGCCCCTCGCGCCGCTAGGCGTAACAGCCGCCCTCGACCCCAGCACGACCCCGCGCGCCAAAATCTTCGACGAGTTCTCCCTCGCAGACCGCGTGGCGATCGTCTCCGGCGGCAACCGGGGCCTCGGGCTCGAGATGGCGCTCGCGCTGTGCGAGGCCGGCGCGCGCGCGGTGTACTGCTTCGACCTCCCCCCCGCGCCCCCGGACGAGTTTGCGCGCACGCGCGCGTACGTCGCGCGGCTTGGGACGGGCGCGCGCATGGAGTACGTCCAGGCGGACGTGCGCGACCAGAGGGGCGTGTGGGCGCGCGCGGAGGAGGTCGGGGATAAGGAGGGCA
The DNA here is from genome assembly GCA_017657225.1 of Termitomyces sp. T69sscA. NCBI lineage: Eukaryota > Fungi > Basidiomycota > Agaricomycetes > Agaricales > Lyophyllaceae > Termitomyces > Termitomyces sp. T69sscA. The sequence continues at coordinate 19,994 of JAGGAQ010000112.1, forward strand.
GGGTGGATGTGTGTGTTGCTGCGGCGGGCGTGTTGAAGGCCCATACGGACTGCTTGGAGTATCCCGCGGAGCAGTTTCGGGAGGTGTATAGTGTGAATGTGGATGGGGTGTTGTGGACGGCGCAGGCGGCGGGCAGGCAGATGAGGAGGTTTGGGAGGGGCGGGAGTATTATTTTGGTTGCGAGTATGTCGGGGAGTGTGACGAATAAGGTTGGTTTGTTGGCTTCGATGTTGGATGGCTTTGAGCAGACGAGGGTTTAGGACCATGCGTGGGTGTCGTACAACTCGAGCAAGTCGGCGGTACTTCAGATGGCGCGCAGTATGGCTTGTGAGCTGGGCCGTGAGGGGATCAGAGTCAATTCCCTCTCACCAGGGCATATATATACCAAGTTTGTTGCATTATGTTTCCTTGGTATTGCTTGCTGATCAGGGACAAGGATGACTGCTGCGTACCTGGACACCCAGCCTCACCTCCTTGAGAAATGGTCAAACCTCAACCCGATGGGACGTATTGGACGTCCCGACGAGTTGCGTGGCGTCATCACGTGGCTTGCGAGCGACGCATCGAGTTTCTGCACTGGCAGCGAGTACGTGCAGTCATTGTCTGCGCAAAAAGCTTCCTGACCCTTCTTAGTATCCTGGTGAGCGGAGGACATCACGCATGGTAAAAGGTACATGTATCAGAGTCTATGTATACATATCAGTGCCATAAAATGCTATGCTGTTATCGAATACTCAGAATACCCTCTCTCGTCGAATTAATTCTGCCCCCGCCAACATCCCCACTAGCAGATGCAATCTTTTTCTTTTTTGTCTTTTCCGCGCCCGCGTCCCAGATCCTCCAAAATTTGAGGTTCTCATCTCCAGCACCGGTGCACACGACATCGCCATTGGGCGATAGACAGCTGAAAAGCACTCGTGCGTCGTGCGCGTCGCGGATCTCTGCGACACGTTCCATAGATGGATATGCGTGTACCATAAGCGCGTTGGTGGGGAAGCCGTGTGTTGAGAGGATCTCCTTTTTGGAAGGCGCCCAGAGGAGAGAGGTGATTTGGGACGGAGTTTTGAGGGAATGGAGACGCGCGCCTGTGGTTGTGTTCCAGACGTTGATGGTGGCGTCATTCGTGCCACCTCCTGATGCGAGGAGGGAGGGCTGCCAGGGGCACCAGGCAACTGCCTGAAAAGAAGTCAGATGAGAACAGTAGGAATTTGGGGAGATGTACCTTGACGGCTGCGGTGTGGTTGCGTTTTGTCCATTTGGCACTGCCGCGAGCACCCTCAGCGACGTCGCCAACGCGTCCGTCCCAGATATTGACGACATTGTCGTTGCCGCCGCTAGCGAGGAGTTCGCCGTCAGAGCGCCATCGGAGGCCGCAGACTTCGCCAGTGTGGCCGAGCAGCTCCATAACCTTGTGCCGGGGGACGCGGACGTCGTGGTGCCAGATGCTGCCGTCGCCACAGCCAGAAGTGAGAATGTGCTGGTGCCACGAAAGAGTGGCGACCTGGCCCTGGTGGCCGGACATGGTGCGGAGCTTTTGGGCGGTCTCTACGTCCCAGAGCTCGACGTCGCCTGCGCCGACGCCGATGCCGAGGAAGGCGCCGTCGTTGGAAAAGTCGACGCTGGAGACATATGTGCCTTCTGGGGCGTCGGCGAGCTGGGTGACGGCGCCGGTGTCGGCCTTCCAGATGTAGGTGGATGCCTCGAGGGCGACGGCGACAGAGTTGAGAGGGGACCAAGCGAGGAGGTTGAGGTAGAAATCGTCGACGAGGCCGGGGGCATCGAGGACGCGTTCGGGCTGTGTGGGGATCTTGCGGGACTTTGTTGCAGAGACAGAGTTGGGGATGGACGCGTTGCGCTGTGCATATAGGGGGCGTGCGAACTCGCGGTGCTGAGCGAGGGCCGGGTCGGAGGAAGAGGAGGCGGCAGGGGGCGGCTCGTGGTAGGCGAGGATGCGGCGGTTGAGCGGGACGCCGGTGGCGGCGACGAGGCGGGCGGTGTGGCCGGGCGAGGCGGACTGTGGGTTGAGATGGAGGTTGTCGAGGGTCGGGGCGACGTCAGAGTCGGTGTCTCTGTTTGTGATGAAGCGATCGCGGCGGGCAGAGGCCGGGGTCGATCTGGAGCGCTTGAGCTCGGGCTTGGGCGGGACGTAGTCGCGCGTGACGACGTCGAGTCTGCTCTCGATGCCGCCCCTGCGGATGACGCCCGTGCCTGCCTGGCGCTGCAGCGCGTCGGAGACGGGGATGGCGCCCGAGGTGGCGCGCTTGATGGGCGACGACGGGCGCGAGGAGACGAAGGGGTTGAGGGAGATGTTGCCGAGCGCAGTGGCGAGCGACGGCGTGAGCGGCGTCCGCGCGTCTGAGCGCGCACGGCCCCTGCGCGACGGTGTCTTGGGCTCCATAAGTCAAACCCATCACGTGGCCGCGCGCCCCCTTTATCGCGGCACACGGCCCACGTGACCCATGGCGCTTCTTTTCCGCCATCTGCGCGTCCACCAGGTCTTTGGCGCCAACACCGACGTCGGCAAGACCATCCTCACCACCGCCCTCGTCCGTGCGTCTGCCCGCTCCAGCCCCGTCTACTACCTCAAGCCCGTCAGCACCGGCGATCCCGCGGCCGCAGACACCCTGTGAGTCCGTCTCCCGTCCACTGGCCCCTTCGCTCAGTCCCCCAGTCACGTGCTCCGCCATGCCGCGTCCCAGCGCGTGTCCACAGAGTGTCTCTACCAGTTTGACCACCCCGTCAGTCCCCATCTCGCTGCCCAGCTCGCCAACCGCCCAGTGTGTCCGCTTCCTTCTTCCCTGTTCCCCGCTGACTCTGCTAGGTCTCTGACGAAACTCTTGTCAATGCAATAGCTGGCTACGTCCGCCGCGCTGCAGACTCTAGCCCCCAGGCAGCACATCTCTATGTCGAGACCGCCGGTGGTATGTCGTCTCTTCTCTCCGCCTCTCTCCCTCCTCAACCACCCAGGCGTACACAGTCCCACCCTCTCGGGCACAACCCAGGCCGAGGCCTACCGTCCCCTCTTTCTGCCCACCATCCTCATCGGCGATGCCAAGCTCGGCGGCATCTCCTCCACGATAGCCGCGTACGAGGCTCTTCTCCTGCGTGGCTACATCGTCGATGCCGTCCTCCTCTTCAGCGACTCTTGCTATCGCAACGAACAGTACCTCAGCCAGTACTTTGCAGAACGCAACGTTTGGCTTGCCGCTTTTGAGAAACCCCCTGCTCTTTTGTCCAACCCACATGAAAATTTCCAGTCCACTGACGCTTACTATGACCGACTCATGCACCCGGCCGACGGGCAAAGTGTTCTTGATGCCGTCAAACACCTCGAACAGGCCCACAAATCCCGTCTTGCCGAGCTCGATTCCATGCCCCGGCGCACCCTCGACTCTGTGTGGTGGCCATTCGTCCAGCACTCCCACTTCCAGAAAGAGGCAGATGTCAACGTCATCGACAGCGCCTCGTCCGACTTTTTCAGCATCTACACTAAAAAACCCGCGTCCCCCACGGCGTCCCTGCTGAGTCCCCAGCTCGACTCGTCAGCGTCGTGGTGGACGCAGACCTTTGGCCACGCACACACAAACACGACTCTCGCTGCTGCACGCGCCGCCGGCCGATACGGGCACGTCATGTTCCCCGGCGCGACCCACCTCCCCGCGCTCCGCCTCACCGAGGCACTGTTGCGTGGTCCTGGCAAGGGATGGGCGCAGCGAGTGTTCATCTCCGACAACGGGAGCACGGGCATGGAGGTCGCGCTCAAGATGGCTCTGCGCGCGTGGACGAAACGGATGGGCGTCTCGCCTGCGACCCAGGAAAAGCTGGGCGTGCTCGGCTTGACGGGGTCGTATCACGGCGACACCATTGGGGCCATGGACGCGTCTGAGAAGAAGGGGGTCTACACGTGCGAGTGGCATGAGGGGAAGGGCCTGTGGATCGAACCGCCTACCGTGGCTTTCGTCGACGGCGAACTGCGAGTTTGGATGCCGATGACAAATGCATGGCTTGAGTCCGAGAGCGTGAGGACCGTGTATGATGTCGCGTCGGGCTCGAGTCTTCGGCCGCACATCAAGGATCTGTACACGCGGTATATCGAGGGCACACTGAAGGAGTATGAAAAGAAGAGGAAAGCGGTCGACGGGCCGAGGCTGGCAGCGCTGGTCATCGAGCCCCTCGTCATGGGTGCCGGGGGGATGAAATTTGTCGATCCCCTCTTCCAGCGCGTCCTGATAGACGTCGTGAGGAGCGGACGGGCGGATCTCGGGCTGTGCCCTGTGGAGGAGGGCGAAGCATGGCAGGGCCTGCCCGTGGTGTTCGACGAGGTCTTCGTCGGGCTCCACCGCATCGGCGCTGAGAGCACCGCGTCGCTGTTGGGCGTGCACCCGGATATATCGGTCAACGCGAAGGTGCTGACGGGCGGGCTCGTCCCGCTCGCGGCCACGCTGGCGCGGGAGGGGATATTCCGGGCGTTTTGGGGGAGCGGGAAGGAGAAGGCGCTGCTGCATGGTCATTCGTATAGCGCGCATGCGGTGGGGTGTGAGGTTGCTGTTGAGACGCTGCGAGAGATTGGGAGGCTCGCGCAGAGCGAGGAGTGGGCGCTGGCGAAGAGGCGGTGGGGGGATGCGTTTCCTTCTGAGGAGGGCGAGAATTTTGTGTGGAGCTTTTGGGGGTGTGAGTTTGTGGAGAGGCTGTCGAGGGCGGAGGGGGTGGCGGAGGTTATGGCGCTTGGGTGTGTGTTGGCGATCAAGGTCGAGGGCGCGCAGGGTGGTGAGTCGCTTTTTTTTTCTCTGTTCTGGTACACCCGCGGTTGACGTTGGGGTTTCCTTCAGGATACACGTCGCACGCGGCGGAAAAGGTATTTGAGCCGTTGAGAGATTTGCATATGCCGAAGGAGGCGGAACACGCGTTTGTGCCGGGGGTGCTTGGCGGCGGGCCGTATTCGGTGCATTTCAGGACTCTTGGAAACGTTGCGTATTTCATGACGAGTTTGAATACTAAGGCGTCGGTGGTGAAGGAGGTCGAGGACAGGATTTGGGGATTGTTGGGTCCCCGTGGCGCAAATTAGTGGTGGCGCTGGGCATTGGATGAAAAAAAATTAATATACCACCTGGTGTACAGGCTGCCTGGGTGTGTGGTGCGAATGAAAACCGAGAATGAGATTGTGTATTATCTGTAGAATGTCGCGGTGGATATATCATAAGTAATATAAACAAAGGTGTGGATGCGACGCGTTTGAATCCCAGCGTCTGCCCAGCATATCAATTCCGCGCCACATTGGCACTATTCGCGGTGATTCTGAATTGATCAGCAAAAGCAACGTATCAACCTCGTTAAGCTAATACGGTGTTCTGTTCCTGTCGAGTTTCCAGGCGCCAGTGGCAGCAAAACGTTGAGGAGCAGGGAAGCTCAGGCTTCAGCAGCGGCATCAGCTTTTCGGTAGCACAAGAAGACTAATATTCACCCAGACTCTTGAATATGCGGGAATTACTCTGCAGGACAATCGCAGACGTATAAGGACGCGATTGATGCGGGCAGCTGAGCTTGATTCCTCGGGATCACGACGAGATCTTGAAGGTAAAGACGTAGTGGGCCTCTTGTCCGGAAGTTGCGCTACTGCATATATAACCAGGTTCCTTGAGACAGTGGCAACCGCAAGCTGATCACCGAGGTTGGAAAGTCTGCAGAATGTTAGAACCCTCATCATGAATCGCTCTGTTGTGTTGTAATCGAGGTCCTTCAAGCGTCTTTGAGAGGCTTCGGCTTATCAGCAGCTAAGAGATCTGGACGCTCTCAAGGATGCGGGCGTTCGAGGGCTATGCCTCCCTCAATTTAAATGGTGCAGAGTTCTGGGCTGAAGAGACTAACATATTGGAAGTATAGTTTTGCGAAGTTGCAAGAAAAGAAATGCAGGTCTGAATATGACTAGAGACTCATGGGAAACTACCGTAGGACCTCTCGAATCATCGTAAGTCCTAGAAGCCTGACTTCAGAATGAAATGAACAAGTTGTCATGTATATCAGCCAAATTATCTATGTCCTGTATGATACAAGGACTGTCCCCACAACTTGCTCCTTTACAGTACCTTCGACAAAATCGTGGTATATGCTCTGCCGTTGCATGTTGACGCTCCATGTACTCATAGTGTCATAGACCGCTAAATGACAATCTTAATAATGTCGAACTCAGTGATAGAGTGTACCATGATACGGTATCCAGGTATATTTAGCCCTGCGGCGCGCGCTTCCCGTATTGCCGAAAGAGAGTATCGGAGGCAATAAGTTGCACCTTGTGACTTTCCTTAGAATAGCGACAGAAGTCAGGACAGTTAAGAAGTGAAGATAGGTACGTTGAAATCAAGAGGCGTGATCAGTAGTACACTTCGTGTGAAACATCTAAAAGGTTGAACAAGGCAGAGATGATGCATCGCAGCCTGAGAAGGACAGATTCCCGAGACTCTTGACCGGGTCTCGCGGGCCGCTCGGTTAGGATGAATATAAGATATCATCGTAGATAGAATCTACCTGCACCAATGAAGTTCACCGACGGCTTCTGGCTTTTAAAGAACGGCGTCAAGCCTTACTACGGGCTCCAAGTAGTCCAAGCAACAAGTGATGAGACCGGATACAACCTTCAAGTCTCGACCCGGCCGATCAGGCATCGCGGAGATACTCTTGGAGGTCTGTCCTCAGAGCTCTTATTCACCTGGTGACTAACCAGCAGCAGGACCGGTTTTAAGTGTTCGAGTTCATTCTCCTACCCAAGGTGTCGTTGGAGTCAGGATCGACCACTTCTCCCACGTCGAGCCGTTCCCAAACATTCCTCTCTTCCCGGATGCCAAACCCATCCCAGATGTTTCAATCAAACGGGATGAATCCAAGCTATCCCTTTCCACAGGTGGATTGAGAGCAGAAATCACTGAAAATCCCTACACCATCACGTTCAAGTCACCGAAACGCATCCTCACATTCGCTGGAGAAAAGCATCAGGCTTTGTTTGATGTACCCTCGAAATGGACCTTGGGGTCAGCCTCGAACACTTCGTGCCTCACCAATGATCTCGCCTCGAATCCCAACCCAGCACCGCTGCCTCCAATTATTCGATATATTAATTCTGAACTCAACATATCCCCCGGAGAGCTTATTTACGGTTTTGGTGAACAATTCACTGCACTAATCAAGAATGGTGAGTAGCTATCTTGTTCATCATGCATGTAGCAACCTACGCGTTTGTATAAGGCCAAGCCATCAAGATATGGAATCAAGATGGTGGAACGTCCAGTGAACAAGCATATAAGTGTATCCCGTTTTATATCACTAATCGCAATTACGGTGTTTTTATTAACCACCCTGGCGAGGTCGAGGTGGAAGTTGGCTCCGAGAAGGTCAGCCGAGTTGGAGTCTCGGTAGCAGGTAGTAGCCTGGAGTACTTCATCATCTACGGAGAGACGCCTCTTGAGGTGAAGTTTGGTTGCTCTTGTTTGAGATGCAGGTGAAAATTGACGTCTTTCCCTGGCTAGATCCTGGAGAAATATACCCGAATGACTGGTCGTCCTGCGTAAGTGATGTGCTTCGTTGTGCTATGTTGAATAGAGCTTGAACCGCGTCGCAGCCTTTTACCAAGCTGGACCTATGGATTGTGGCTTTCAACGTCGTTCCTGACGTCTTATTCGAGCGATACAGTATCTAGTTTTTTGCAAGGGATGAAAGACAGGAACTGCCCAGTCCGTGTCTTCCATTTGGATTGTTTCTGGATGAAGCAGTATGAATGGTCAGTAGTCCTATACAACGTTATTAAGGATATGCTCATCATAAGATAGGTGCTCATTCACCTTTGATCCCGATAATTTCCCCGATCCCAAGAGGTATCTCGCGGAGATAAAGGAGAAATACGGGGTGAAGCTTTGCGCTTGGAGTATGGAGTCTCTTCCATGTTGTACGCTTCTTGCAATAACATCCTGTCTTGCAGTTAACCCTTACATTTCTCAACTGTCTCCGATCTTCAAAGAGGGCGTGGAAGGTGGCTTCTTCATCAAGAGGACTGATGGAACGCCATGGCAGTAAGAATTTTCCATATTCAGAAGGGATTGTTTCTGACTTTGAGCAGGTGGGATCTCTGGCAACCAGGTAATCTGACACGCAATCGGCTCGAAATATCAGCTAACTTTGATTCCTCGACTGAGGATTGGCCATTGTGGACGTCACGAACCCCGCCGCCCGCAAGTGGTACACTGATAAATTGTCAATTCTGCTTGACTTAGGTATTGACGCATTCAAGGTGGGAACAGTGTAACATGTTACCACCAAATGGTCTAATCCGTTGTTTGTCCAGACCGATTTCGGTGAGCGCATTCCTCACGCAAGTGTCGTTTTCCACGATGGATCCAATCCAATGCGCATGCATAACACTTATGCGGTGATATACAACGAAATGGTTTTTGATTTGCTCCGGAAACGTTTCGGAGAAGGCGAAGCTGTTCTGTTCGCCCGGTCTTCCGCGACTGGTGGGCAAAGGTTGAAATTGATTTTGATCTTTGTTGTTAAATAGATAACTGACGAGACGGCAGATTCCCTGTCCACTGGGGAGGAGACTGTGAATCGACATGGGAAGCCATGGCGGAAGCCTTGCGCGGCGCTATTTCTCTCACTTTGTCAGGTTTCGGTTATGCATCACATGATATTGGTGGGTTTGAGGTGCGTACGCAGGCGATAATAAGTACCGTGCCTGGGGCTTATCAATCGTTGCGCGTGATAGGGACATCCCCCACCAGAGATCTACCAAAGATGGGTGGCATTCGGCCTGTTCTCGTCTCATTCAAGGTTGCATGGATCCTCCTCTTACCGGGTTCCCTGGAATTACGGTGAGGATGCTGCAAAGAGCATGTCAAAATTTGTGGAGGCAAAGCATCGCCTAATGCCCTATTTATATGACTTGGTGAGAATAGTACAACTCATTCGAGAAAATGTCGCTGAGGCGATGCAGTCCATCACAGCGAGTGTCAAGGGTCATCCCCTCCAACGGGCGATGTTCTTGGAGTTCCTTGATGATAGGACCACGCATCATCTTGACAGGCAGTACATGTTGGGCGAGTCTTTATTCAGGATGTACAGATTCTAGACTAACGTCTTATAGGGCCCAGCCTTCTCGTTGCACCAGTGCTCGTGTCACAAGAGGAAGAGTCTGAATATTACATTCCCGCAGGACGCTGGACTTCATTTTTCAATCCAGAACGCACGGTTCAAGGCCCAGTCTGGATCAAGGAAATCGTGCCCCTTGATGAGTTACCTGTCTGGGTTCGACCTGAAACAGTTCTGTGTCTCGGCCCACAAGGGACAGGTCGCCCTGATTATGACTACAGCCAAGGGCTTGAGGTTCATTTGTATGAACCAGTCAAAGGGAAATCCTACGAAGTTAACGTCCCGCATGGCAAAGGCGCAGAACTTGTTGGGGTCATTCGGGCTGAGAGAACTTCTGGAGAGATCAAGGTTACAGTCTCTGGCGAACAAACTGAGATAGCCACTATCCGTGTGTTTGATAATGACATCACGGCTACCAGAGTAATCGGTGGGGCTCTTAAGATCGGGGCTGGTATCGAAGTGGAGGTCGAGAAAGGGACAAGGGAGGTAGTGATCCGTCTTGGTTGACAGGATAGCTCTAGAACAGTTCAGAGGAGATGACAACGAGGGCGAAGATGAGACACGGTAGCGGCCGCCTACTTCAGAATCAACATGAAATCTGACATCACGAGAACGTTGAGTATAGTTACTCAAAGGAGTCGAGGAGGTAGCTGCTCGACTTTGAAGATCCGATAGTCTGAGAATAAGTGGTATTATTATTGTAACATGGAATGTCAGTCCGGACATATGATGTGGATACCCGGTTGTCAGGTCGAGTTGAATTCCTTCCATGCTTGTTCAATTTTGGATCGACGTTCCTTGGCCTCCTCCCTATTACGAGAGGAGCGCGCTATACGCTAGAAGGAAGAGATAAGCCGGCAACTAGTAAAGTAGTAAATAGCAACTGTACCTCAGCTCGTAAACAGGAATTCAAGTCATGTTTGAGCTGGTTGCAACCTCCAAATAATCTGGCCCATCCGCTGGCATGGCATTCCTCAAGAGCCTGTATAAATTCCTTACAAACTGCACGATAAAATTGGAGAGACAGGAAAGGAAGGGAATCCGCACCAATTTTCTTGTCCGACAGTTGCGGGTGCATAGGGAATAGCCAAGTGACCTCCGTGGCGTCGGAGTTTCGGACCGCGGGTTGGTCCGAGGAAAAACCAATTCGTGATCTTACTGCGGGCTAGGCAGATTAGATAAATAATTTCCCCTCCAGTCAATCTTTTGAGGTACCTCGACCCCAACCATCATGTCATCTTTTACCCTAAACCCAGCTGACGACCTTGCCATTGCCACCATTCGTACCCTTGCGGTCGATGTTGTCGGCAAGGCTAACTCTGGCCACCCTGGTATGACGATCTGACATCCTAGAGTCAATTTCTAGAAATCTGACCTCATCTTAAGGCGCCCCGCTAGGCATGGCCCCTGTTGCCCATGTTTTGTTCTCTCGGTGTGTACATTTTGGAATCGATCTCGATCACAAGTTCATTTGAACCAGTTTTTTGAATGCTAACCCCAAAAACTCCAAGTGGTTCAATCGCGATCGATTCGTTCTTTCCAACGGGTGAGCTCTATTTTATGTACCGCCAATAATATTCGTCGTAATGAATTCACAGTCATGCGTGAGTAAAGGTGTTTTCCATCTTGAAAACATTGGGGATAACGCTGCGTCGTAGTTGTGCTCTCCAATACGTTCTCCTTCATCTCCTTGGTTACAAGCTCTCCCTCGACGATCTCAAAGCGTTCAGACAACTTGGTTCTAAGACTCCTGGTCACCCCGAGGCTGGTCATACCGACGGTAGAGAGCGAATAGCAATTATAGCGACGCTATCTAAAAACCCTATCAACAGGCATCGAAGTTACCACTGGTCCTCTGGGTCAAGGCTTCGCCAACGGCGTTGGTCTCGCCATCGCTCAAGCGCATCTCGCTGCCGTGTACAACCGCGAAGGTTTCAATCTCATCAACAATATCACCTATGGTCAGAAATCATGCCTTCACTGATTGATACTCAATTCTCATCGGGATGTAGTATTTACTGGCGATGGCTGCCTCATGGAGGGTGTTGCTAGCGAAGCTGCAAGTCTCGCTGGCCATCTACAGCTTGGCAACCTTGTCGTTGTACGTATGCCAGATTTCTCAGCATGCGGTAACGTTAGTAATCAATTCCTTGTCAGATTTACGATGATAATCGTAAGCACATTGGACCACTGGAAGTATATTCATTGACAGCTAGCCACGTAGACATTTCCATCGATGGTGACACTGCAGTCGCATTCACTGAAAACGTCGAGCAGCGATTCCTTTCTTATGGATGGCAGGTCCTCCATGTAAACGACGGTGACAAGTTGAGTTGTCATCCAACAGGCATGCATCAATACAATGGCTGATTAAACTGCAGTGATCTTGCTGCCATCTACAATGCCATTGCCGAGGCTCGCAAAGAGTCAACCAAGCCCACAATCATCCGTCTAAGAACCACCATTGGTTATGGTTCCAAGCAACAAGGCACCCATGGAGTTCATGGAGCTCGTCCGTAAAAATTCTATTAATACTGAGTTCAGCCCTAATCTACGATTGTAGCGCTCAAGGCTGACGACGTTGCTGCCCTCAAGACCAAGTTTAATTTTGCTCCCGACCAAACTTTCCAAGTCCCTCAAGCAACATATGACTTTTATACCGAGTTTGGCAAGCGTGGCGCAGAGCTCGAGGCCAAGTGGAACGCTGACCTTACGGCATATGGCCAGAAATACCCTATTGAGCACGCTGAACTTGCCCGCCGTATTGCTGGGGAGCTCCCCGCCGATTGGGAAAAGAGCCTTCCCGTGTACAAGCCTTCAGACCCTGCTGTGGCGTCTCGCAAGCTCTCTGAAATCGTCCTCACCGCTATCGCCCCCGCCCTACCTGAACTATTGGGTGGTTCTGCTGATCTCACCGGCAGTAATTTGACCAAGGTCAAGGGTAGCGTTGACTTCCAGCCACCCAGTACTCGTCTTGGTACTTATGCTGGTACATATATCCGCTACGGCGTCCGTGAGCACGCCATGGGTGCCATTGCCAACGGTCTCCACGCCTACGGTGGCATCATACCCTTCGTCGCCACTTTCCTGGTACGTAGCATCTGTCGAATTTTTGGTCACACTCATGAATTGATTTTTCGCTCTATCACTAGAACTTTGTCTCGTATGCCTCTGGTGCTGTGAGGCTGTCGGCTCTCAGTGGCCACCAAGTCATCTGGGTCGGTGAGTAGAGTTAACACTGTGTTGCCACTTGCGCAGAATTGATAGATCCAATATGCAGCCACGCACGACTCTATTGGTCTCGGCGAGGACGGTCCTACTCACCAGCCTGTTGAAACCGCCATTGCTCTTCGTGCTACCCCCAACCTCAACTTCTGGCGTCCGGCTGATGGAAACGAGACTTCTGCTGCATACTATGTCGCAGTGACCTCCAAGCACACTCCTTCTGTCCTTTCTCTCTCCCGCCAAAACCTGCCCAACCTCGAGGGCTCTTCCGTCCAGGTCGCTCGCCGTGGTGGATATGTTCTGCATGAGGAGGCCGATGAGGATCTCACCATAGTATCCACGGGCTCCGAGGTTGCTATTGCCCTAGAAGCGGCTGGTAAACTCAAGGCTGAGGGCATCAAGACTCGCGTTGTTTCTCTCCCCTCTTGGTTCACTTTCGACCAGCAGGACGAGGAGTACAAGCTGAGCGTCCTCAGAGATGGTGCTCCCGTTCTTTCGCTCGAGGCTTCTTCGGTATGTAAATTTCAAATTAACCCTGGAAAGTATGTAATTGTCCTTTTCTAGACTGCTGGATGGGCGAAGTACAGCCACGAACAATTTGGGCTTGCTGCATGGGGTGCCTCTGGACCTTATCAAAAGGTGTACGAGAAGTTCGGCATTACTGGTTCCAACATCGCCACCGTTGGCAAGAAGGTTGTCGAGTTTTACAAGGGAAAGGGACCTCTCGCGTCGCCTCTTCGCAAGGCTATCCATTTGTAGATTCTGAAAAGGAATTTCAAATATCTTAGACCGTATGTACATATCATAAAACGATACCGTATAGATTGTCTGTATTCATTCATTCATCCGAAAAAAAAGTTAACATTTCGTGCTGTAAGTGACAGAAGCGGAATTGCGGCTTCCATTGCGGAAAAGCGGACATATAACATAGAATGAAGAACACACGGGATGCAGAAGCAGTTCATGCATGCTTTTAGTTTCCGATGTGTTGAGAAAGTTTGTCATTAAGTTTGTCTAGGAGTATCGGGCTCTGAAGCATTCTAATTCCTTTTGACATCAAGATTGTCCCAATATTGCCTCTCAGTGTCTTCTTTCACGACGTTAAGGACATGGGGTTTGAGGTAGCGAATGTCCTGTCCACGCAGTTTGATTAGGGAGGTCAAAACGGATTGAACCAGCGCACCTCTGTTGGTGACGTCCACTGCTCTTTAGGGAGGGGGGCGTGAAGGACGCTAGCCTGGGAGGCACGCTTCAAGCGGTAGGCACGGTCGTACTTTTCACGGACCGTCAAACGAGTAAGAGCCTGTTGCAGCTATTAATAAATCATTCCCGGCACATCATGGGGCCTTCGTACCCGTTGAACATCATCACGCTCCTCAACAACTATATAGATTGGTTATTTGAAGTAAAAACTCAAAATTCGGTGGACGTACGGAGATCATCGTATTTAAAGCCATACTTCCTGTATCCAGAGGCGTTGGCATACCAGTTGGCTATGGGCTTGATCAGTCGACTGAGAGTTTTAGAAGATTTGACACAAGGCGCCAAAGAGAAACTGAGGGGACCAAAGGGCATTTTGGAATGGACGGTGTTGAATGACTGTGGTACTCGTCGCTTGAGCGGATGTTTCCGGAGTTATGTGTGTGTGTATTTGCAATTGTGGACATAGAGATGATCGACGATTTTGATAATCGAAGATATATAAATTCCTCCAGTGCTTCAATCTCTTTCCATCCATCCTCAGCCATGTCTAACGTAGAACGCACCTACATCATGATCAAGGTCTGTTTATCCTGCTCTTTGTCCTCCAGCAAGTGTTGAGGACGCCCTTTGCTTCTAGCCTGACGGTGTCCAACGTGGACTCGTTGGAAAGATCATCCAGAGGTTCGAGGAGCGTGGTTTCAAGCTCGTCGCCCTCAAACTCGTTCAGGCTAATGAGGAGCACCTTGAGAAGCGTAGGATCTTATCTTATCTATCCTTGTTCAGATGTCATTCATGAATCTCTCCTCAGACTACGCTGACCTCAAGGAGAAGCCTTTCTTCCCCGGCTTGGTCAAATACATGGCCTCCGGACCTGTAGTCGCTTCCGTCTGGGAAGGTCTTGATGCCGTAAAGACCGGCCGCGCCATGCTCGGTGCTACCAACCCCCTCCAGTCCCCCATCGGTGCGTATTCTCATCGTAGACAGCGAATCCCATCTGATCGCGTATATAGGTTCTATCCGCGGTGATTTTGCCCTCGCCGTTGGCCGCAACATTATTCACGGTTCCGATTCTGTTGAGAGCGCTGAGAAGGAGATTAAGCTGTAAGTCTCTATCGATCGTCCGATGATTCTTGTTTCATATTTATATCTCACACAGGTGGTTCCCTGAGGGTCTCGCTCAGTACAGCAGTGCCCTTGAGTCCTGGATTTACGAGTAGAGTTTTTACCCATAAAATTAACGAGTCACGTGTAATTTAGTGTCGCGAAATCGGAAGAAACGCGACGCGCTATCCCACGAAAGTTTAGTCGCTCTCACGTATGAGTTCGTATTTCCTTTCCTCTCGTTGGACAAGTCGTTATGTTTCGCACGTTGCCTGAGAGCCCGATGGCAGCTGCCTATATAATCGCTGCTGTGTCAAGTGTATATCTGACTTCTCTTTAGTTTGTTATCACTCGAAATGCTGCTCTTTCTCTTTGGGATCCTCGCTTTTGCTGGATCCACTTGGCTCAGAGTAATCCTACCAGTTCGCGCCCTTCAAGGAGATGGAAAATGCGGATTCTACCTTTGTGTGAATGCCACTGTCCATGATGATGTAGTGACCTGTAAGTGTTACAACATCCTTGACCTAGATGTTACAAACCTCATAGCAGACGAGATGACCGTTCTAAAGGAACCACTGGGATGGCTGGCATTGTAAAATAACTTTTTTGATTCCACTTGGCCGTTCTGCTTATGATTTTTTCCAGAGGATTTGGTCGTCGGATGAAGGATACCCACATGGTAATCATGTGGCCCAATGAAGATGGGTCGACGACACTGTCCCAAAGGATGGCCTTTGGACACTTCGAGCCTCTACCAGTAGAGTATCCTCCAAGACGTGCATCAATTGCCGAACCGAGAATTTCCACAGTCAGTTTGTTGATACGGGTAGTAATGCTAAGGGCTAAAGAAAATAAATTACAGCTTTGGCATCCTCACGCTGTAAAGACTCTCGCATTCTCCATTCCTGTCAACAAGACGGTAATGTCTTGGAGTGATCCGACTGAACACCTGATCTGGGCCTACGGCAAAGTTCGTCCTGAAAAGCCTTCCTACTCCGAACTCGCCCAGCATTATATAGCTGGTTCTCTCAAGTTGAATCTCGGAGGAACAATGCCTGAATTCGTTCCAACGGTCGAACCTGCACCGCATACAAATCAGGACATCAGTTCTACATCGGAACATGACAAACACCAGAGAATAATCATCATGCATGGTCTTCTTGGGTCTATTGGCTTCCTCATTTTATTACCCGCCGGAGTGCTTTCAGCACGATGGGGAAGAACA
The DNA here is from genome assembly GCA_017657225.1 of Termitomyces sp. T69sscA. Classification (NCBI taxonomy): domain Eukaryota; kingdom Fungi; phylum Basidiomycota; class Agaricomycetes; order Agaricales; family Lyophyllaceae; genus Termitomyces; species Termitomyces sp. T69sscA. The sequence continues at coordinate 35,883 of JAGGAQ010000112.1, forward strand.
TTTTCTTCAAAGTGGTTCGGTGTCCACCAGACGATCAATCTAACGATAGCATTGCCTGTCATCACATTGGGATGGATCATCGGCCTTATTTCTGTATTCAGTCAGGAGGGAAGACACCTCTTTGATGACGTACACCAGGTAAGTCTCGACAATTGACCCCTTATATATTCATGCTAATCTTCAACAGATTACCGGTGTTCTACTTGTGACATTGTATTACCTCCAGGTTGCCCTGGGACGCTACATCCACCGTAGGAGGGAGAAGGCCACATCTACGACGGCCTTTCATCCAGCTTCGAATATTCTTCATGTCATTCTAGGCCTCTCGACCATCGCAATCGCGTTTGTACAGGTGCGTCCTATCTGGTAACTAGGCATGTTATCCTTTCCAAATCCATGTCCGCCTCTTTCCAGGTCCTTAGTGGTATGCAAGAGTGGAGGATGTCTACAGGCGATAGTCACATCGCACATTGGTGCCATCTATTATGGAAGATCTGGGTCATAGTAAGTAGTCATTAAAATAGCGCATTTACAAAACGACCTGGTTAACTGTGTTTCTTCTTCAGACGCTTCCTGTGGCATACCTTGCTGGCCTTGTATTACTTCGGCGACAGTTCTTCCAAGAGCGTCTTGGCATGAACCCGGGCATCAATAGCTACATACCACTATTCCCTGGCGACTCAGACCATCGCGTCGTCTTCCAGGTGTCAAACGACTCTGACGAAGTTCTGGATAAGAGTATTGGCAATGTGCGAATTCCCCAGGAAGTGGCCAAGAAAGACCTCGAAAGTAGCTTGCCTTTGTTGAGGGATCAAAGAACTTGACTGGAATCATTGCTTAGGCTCAAGTATCAATATCTTGAATAGGATAAGTAGACACTTTCATTTCTTCGTAACGATAACCACACCGGGTCAGAGAACTGGCTGTTATGTACTATGTATGTCAATTTTATAAAATTCTGATGATTTCCAACTTCAATCAACATGGTCGTGCATAAGTTCCAGATGACTTTGCGCCGGATCCATCTTCTAAGTTCCCAGCATGATGTTCAGGCTTGCTTCGCTTGTGTCGAACTTTGTCAAGCATGTTGAGCGAGTGCAACGGGGTTCCGGGCTGCGCAAGCGACTCCGTCACCTCCATCTATGCCTCTCAGGTGAGTGGTACTCAACGATGCTGACTGTGTTGCTTACCAGGTCTGCGACGAATTGATCGACCAGCTACAATGCTTATTAATGAAGTTAACCCAAGTGAGAGTAGTAACTTACCACTGCAGTCATACTTTCTTTTACAACCACGCGAAGGATCTCAACTTGTTCAAGGGAGGGAGGCAGTTCATAGTTCGGTACAATCCTGATATTGTATCATCGTGAATCAACAGTAAACCGAGGAACCGCAGACTTACCATCCTTTAGTCCTGAGGAGCGTCTGGATCCATCGTTGCTGGACTTCAGGATGCCTCTCCTTGAACTCGTCTGAGAAACGGAAGGACACAACAGGAAGACCCGGATGATAAAGCTTGAAAGTTTGGATTATAAATGACGTTAGAAAAATTCATGGTAATCTCACTTCAGGATCATCTTCACTCCCGTTTTCCAAAGTTTCCGATCCAGTAACCTTGCGATGGATATCGCTCAAGATGGTGTAGTACTTACTAGCCTCTAAAGCGCGACTCAGAAGACGAGCATTCCTGAGATCATCGAGAGCAACGGCACGATAGCCTTGAAAGCCGAGGTGTATGAGGTTGAAATACTGAGCAATGATTGGAGCTGCTGGGCGCGAAAAGTTGAGCGAGAAAGAATACTCGACCGAACCAAGGTAATGAAGCTCGAAAATGAGATCCTTGGGAAGATGAGCTTTATCCCTCCAGATGACCCAGCCCACGCCAACGTAGGAGAGTCCAAATTTATGTCCTCTGAAAATTACAAGAACTCAGGAAGGCAGTGCTAAATACAGGGTACAAGAACATACGATGAATTGATTGACACCACCCGAGGAAGCTTGAAGTCCCATACATGTTTGGGCTGTGTCGACGTCAATTGAAAACGCGGTGCGCACATTCAATAGCCTTACCGTCGCAAAGGGAGCGACAAAACCGCCAGATGCAGCATCAACTATAAGTCGTTAATTCCACATCAAAAAAGTCGGTATAAGTAACTTACCATGGATAGGAATATAGTGACCAGTTTTGGCTTCGTATTCGTCGAGAAGGTCGGATATTTCCTTCACGGGTTCGTAATGACCAGTATAGGTACCTTGTCACGTTGTAATTATGCATTAGACAGAACAAATCCAACTCTTACTTCCTAGGATGACGAAAACACCAATCGTGTTTTCATCCACATACTCCAAAACCTTACTGGGGTCAAGTCTGTATTTGCTTTCAACAGACACAGGGACAAGCCGACATTCGACTTCGAAATATCGAGCAAACTTTTCGAGTGCGACTTGAGCATTGGCACCCATGACAATGTTAGGGCTGTATGAGTGATTAACTACATACAGAAATCTCGACAAGTCTTAAGGGCCATCTTACCCAGGCTCGTGAATGCTCTTGCCAGCAGCCTTGCGCTTGGCTTGCCATATCTTTTTCATGGCAAGGCCGCCGAGTTGAATAGCCTCTGAGGATCCAGTCGTTGCCGTCCCAATCGTGCTCTTGGCCGAAGGAGCGTGCCATAGGTCGGCCAGAATAGAAACACCTAGGTATTAAGATAGGGTGAGTGGACGAAAGGGATTACAACGTCTCTTCTTACAACGCGTGTGAAGTGCCTCTTGAAAGCAGGGTGGTATTATAAATGGAAGGTCACTTGATTATCAAGTTTACTCACGCGTTGCAGGGTATTCATCCATATCTGACGTCCATGATCAGATGCAGAATCATGTGTTATGACGGTCTCAAAACTGACCAACGAGGTTCTTGGAAACATTCTCTTGGAAGAGCTGGTTGGCTTCGGGGGGCATCCAGGTGGACACGAAGGAGGCCAGGTTAAGAACCGGCGAACCATCTAATACTGATGATTAACGATGCAAACGAAACACGATCTTACAAACCGAGGCTGAGTTCGTCATGAATAAGCTGATACGTAACCTCGGCATTCAGACCCTATGTCGTGTCAAGTGCGATCAGATAAGCATCGAAGAAGGGCGAGCGCACCTTTGAGGGGATTTTATACTTAGGGATAGGATTGGTGCCATAGCGTGAACCATATGCGTGTTCGATTTCACTCAGATTGGCCTGTGTGAGTCCATGATGATGAGATCTCTTGTCCTGAGATGCAATTAGGGACTTATGTGCCCTGCAAGTACTATGAAAGACAGACATGAGATTCTCTGATAAGTTGCTCGGGGTTTACGTGCTGTAGAGTGATGTGGACAACTTCGATTAGGGCACAAAGACGTGAGTTACCTTGGAGAGGGCCATGGTGGTTTTGAGATATGTAATGGGAGAATTCGATCATATGTGCGTCGTCGTGATGTCAGGCATTGTTTTCAAATTCCGCGAGTGCGGCGGTATTATCCCGTCACCTCTAAGCTGGTCCAGAGCATTAACTGGTCGAATCCCAGTGGAGAGGCTTATGGATGTGAGCACCCAATACGAATACGCATACGCGGTATTGATAACTGTGTTTAATGACGATACAATTTTTTCAAGTCCAAGAGTACAATACGTATCTTATCAGGCGACTTCTTAGCATGCCCTGGCATACGTACCCGAGGACTTATCGCCAGAGCCCTGCTCCAAGCACCCGGCATGGTGTTCAACATTGCTGCAATTGTGATTAACTCGATCGAGCGCGACAAGAGAGTGTGCAGAGGTTCCACAGTTTGCAAGCGACTCCGTTACTTCCATCTGTGGTACTTGTGTAAGTGTTGTAACCTTGCTGTTAGTCTTACTTACGAGGTCAGCAACGAGTTGGTCAACCAGCTGCAATGCTCATTAGATAGGTTGTGTGGACCGATTGAGAATAGTGACTTACCACTGCGGTCATACTTTCTCTAACAACCACGCGAAGGATCTCAACTTGTTCAAGAGAGGGAGGCAGTTCATAGTTCGGTACAATCCTAATGTCATATAAACGTAATGAACAGACGACCGGAACTGACAAACTCACCATCCTTTCGTCCTGAGAAGCGTTTGGATCCATCGCTGTTGAATTTCAGGATGCTTTTCCTTGAATTCATCGGAGAAACGGAAGGACACAACAGGGAGGCCCGCATGATAGAGCTTAAAGGTTTGAATTAGAACAATGTTGAAATAATTCATAGCAATCTCACTTCAGGATCGTCTTCACTCCCGTTTTTCAAGGTTTCCGATCCAGTAACCTTGCGATGGATATCGCTCAAGACGGTGTAATACTTACTGGCCTCCAACGCGCGACTCAACAGACGGGCATTCCTGAGATCATCGAGCGCAACTGCACGATAACCTTCAAAACCGAGGTGGATGAGGTTGAAATATTGAGCAATGATCGGAGCTGCTGGACGCGAAAAGTTGAGCGAGAAAGAATACTCAATTGAACCAAGGTAATGAAGCTCGAAGATGAGATCCTTTGGAAGATGAGCTTTATCCCTCCAGATGACCCAACCAACGCCGACATATGCCAATCCAAACTTGTGACCACTTGACATAGATTTTAGAACATGATATGCCAACAGCAGGGACCAACATACGATGTATTGATTGAAACCACTCGGGGTAGCTTGAAATCCCACACAAGCTTGGGCTATGAAGAGTGTTAATGGTGCCACTACATTACAAGTATTGTCGTCTTACCGTTGCGAAGGGAGCAATGAATCCACCAGATGCGGCGTCAACTTCAAGGGTGGCGTTAGGACATGGTGAGGCAGCGAGAAATGTCCTGACCATGGATGGGCACGTAATTTCCTGTTTTGCTCTCATACTCATCAAGTAAATCAGAAATCTCCTTCACAGGCTCATAGTGACCGGTGTAGGTACCTAACATTCATCAACCAACATTGAGGAGAAGATGAAGCATCAAAGCTTACTTCCAAGGATGACATAAACACCGATCGTGTTTTCATCAACATATTCCATAACCTTGCTCGCGTCAAGCCGGTAATGACTCTCAACAGACACAGGCACCAATCTACATTCAACTTCAAAGTAGCGCGCGAATTTCTCAAGCGCCACCTGCGCGTTGGCACCCATGACGATATTAGGGCTACACAATCAACGGATAGCGATGTCTTGTATTGGAAAGAAACTCACCCAGGTTCATGAATACTCTTCCCGGCAGCCTTGCGCTTGGCCTGCCAGATCTTCTTCATAGCGAGGCCACCGAGCTGGATAGCTTCAGACGACCCTGTCGTCGCCGTCCCGATCGCATTCTTCGCCGACGGGGCATGCCATAAATCAGCAAGGATAGATATGCCTACAAACAATAACCTTTCAACACGTGAGCAAGGCACCGGGATTCAAAAGCACCGACATCGGGTGTGCAACGCCTCTACGGATATAAATAGATATTAGACATGGGGAATTCTAAGGGTTTTAAAATAGAACAAACTCACGAGTTGCGGGATATTCATCGGAATCTGATGGTGGGTGTCAGGACAACGGCCCATCGACTGATACTCATAGTAATGGAAGTGGAACTAACCAATCAGGTTCTTAGAGATATTTTCGTGGAAAAGTTTGTCGGCCTCAGGGGGCATCCAGGTGTGTACGAAGGACGCCAGATTGAGAGTCGGGGAACCGTCTGAATGGAACCGATGAGTAAAGACAGACGCGAATCAGGGGTTTGCTGACCTAGAGCGAGCTCATCGTGGATGATTTGATACGTTGCAGCTGCGTCGAGACCCTTTGTCACGTCAGATGAGAATACAAGGCGAGGAATACCAATGTATGCACCTTTGAGGCAATTTTGTACTTGGGAACAGGATTAGTGCCGTAGCGAGAGCCATAGGTGTGGTGAAGTTCATTCATATTGGTTTTAGTGAGGCCATGATAATTGGGCTTCTTGTCCTGGGGAAGGGGGGGGGGAAATTAACAATCGTGAAAGTAGGCCAATGGATGGGTACTGACAAGAGATGTCCTAATGAGGTGTTCAGGATTGACGCGCTGGAAAGCAAATTGGGCGTCACTAATTTGAGGAGAACACCATTGCATACCTTAGAAAGGGCCATGGTGGTTGGATATAGGAAAAGAGCGATGGGATAGGGATTTATATGCGCCCTCTGAGGCGTGATGTCACTGATAATCAGGAAATTACTCGTTTATCCGGCGTTCTCCATGCTCCACCTTGCAATCGCGATTTACGATTGAAAACACCGTGCTTTCCATTTTCATACGGTGAAATACCGCCACCCTTCAAGCAAGCTTTAAGAACACACGTCGAAAGGCAATTTGACAGAAACGAAGATCAAGTAAGGCTACAATTTGGTATTTGATACACAAGTACCTACAAAAAGCCTGCGAAGACCGATCCTCGTGTCCTTATCTATAGGCGCGCTCTTTCGCGTCACACTATCCACAAAGACATGTGTGTAACCACCGACAGCAGCAGGCACGTCCTTGTCTTCTTCGAATACACCTACTTCGTAAGTTACCGAGCTCCTTCCCAGTTTGCTGACACGCAGTCCCAGGTTTAGGACCTGTGGGAACGACAGAGGCGCAAAGAACTGTGTTTCGGTGAGTGGGGGTCATGAGATGGCCGTGGCCGGGGTGATCGCACCTGGCAGAAGGATGAGACGACCAGCCCGATGGACGGGGATTTGTTGGGCTGCAGGCCACAATGCTCAATTAGGTAGGTATTGACGATGGAGTCGAAGAGGTGGTAGTAGATGGAGTTGTTGATGTGAGAGTACTGGTCGTTGTCGCTCCTGGTTTGTTGGTTTGGATGCGTCGTAGCGGGTGACGATAAGCACCCACCATCTTGTTCGGTATTTCAGAGAATAGACATAGTCAGACCTGTGTCTATGCTTGAGGCTCGCGTCCGTCATGGCGTCGGGTACGAAGAAAATATCATGGTTTGTTCGGTGGTGCAGACGGACCGATAGGACCCCAGAATAGGGCCAAGTTCGGATATATCCGAACACGCGTCCTGAAGCTCCTCAACAACTCCTCAACACGTATTTGCATCCAATCCTCATCACCATCTCTTCACTTGACAATGACAATCACGTTTGCAACGTCGCCGCGGACACGACCGCCCCACGGTCCATGAAAGTCGATGAGGACAAAGTCAAGACTAGCCCGCATCTGCTCATGGCCTACTCTGGCGAGCCAGGTACCATCTCCCATAGATCCACGATGTGGCTGCAAACATGTGGAGGGGGTAGAGGTCGCAAATTTGGTACAGCCATATGTTTCTTTCGACTTATTGGCAAACCTTGTGCGTGTTAGTCTAAGTCCCTGTCATGGTGAATATCTGGTGCTTGCTGGTGGGCTCACTGTATTTTTGCAAGCCATACACCGTTAACTGCTACAATAGCATTGATAAGACCCAGGTTGTAGCAAAAGGCATACTAACAATTTTCCTGGCACAGCCATATGGATTAATGGTTAGCGTGCCCTATGGATTACCTGCCACTCCCTCAAAAAGCTGAGGTTCGGACCCTGGACATACCTTTGGCATATTTTTCATCATTATTTTTCGATTTATTTACTTTATTTTCTTGACCTTGAGGTTTCGCCGGCATTGCCGCCACTCCCTAGTAACCACCATCATTTCATGATATTGACATTGGGGCAATTCCATACTTACATGACAGACAGCCTGACCCCAAGGTTTCACTGGCATTGCCGCCACTCTCTAGTAACCGCCATCATTTCACAATATTTCCATACTTACTTTTTGGCATTTTTGACATGACAGACAGTCTGACTGACACTGTTAGGCATCGCTAAGAGCTGATGGACATTTTTCTATATAAAAGATTGTGGTCTGTTATTTACCTACTAGTTCCCCATGTTGGTGACTCAAGGGTCGCCAACGGCAACTTTGCTTACACCTTACTATATATACTGTACTTATAGCATGCAAATAACAAGTTACCTTCACTATTATCTCTTACGCTTGGGCTTCAGAGCTCAATTTTGCCTCTTATAAGTTTACTCTATGCTAAGAGCACTTTTGTACAGTGTCCTTGTCTCACCACTGGGATTGCGCCGGTGTACTAGTCACTCATACACTTTGCAACTGTAGCAAGCACCATACACTTGGCGACTACGCTAAGCTTCCCCTCACCACTTCCTTACTGCTGTTCTCCGCTAACCTGTCTTCTGGGACCCTGCCCAGCTCACCTCAACTAGCGAGCCCGACGCTACACACCTTGTGACTGCCTACCCAGACACCACTAGGTACAATTTCAGGTGTCATCAGCGTGACCTCTACGTTGCAGTCTTACTGGGTCAATTACCTTGGCATGATGATAGAGGTGCCGTTTGCTGCACACAGGAGTGGAAGGCTACTCTGCTCTGAGTCTGTTTAAAAGGCATGCATTGTTTGTCATGGACTTAGCGCTGCTACTGATTTGGTGGAGGTCATATGATTTTGAAGTGAGGCTGGAGGAGGGGCTTGCTACACTGAAATGCTGCTGATGACACCCAAAATTGTATCTAGTGATGTCAGAGTAGGCAGTCACAAGGTGAATAGTGTTGGGCTCGCTAGTTGAGGAGAGCTAGACAGGGTTCCAGAAGACAAGTTAATGGAGGACAGTGGTAAAGTAGTGGTAAGATGGTGCTTAGCATAGTCGCCAAGCGTTAGAAGCCTGGTATAGGTGCAAGGCATGTGGAGAGCTAGGACACTAGTGTACTTCCAGCAGTGAGACAAAGCACTGTGCAATGGTGCCTTGGCGTAGAGTAAGCTTAAGATAGACAAAATTAAGCTCTGAAGCCCAAGCGTAAGAGATAGAGAGTGAAGGTAACTTGTTATTGGCAGAGTATAAGTACAGTATATATACTAAGTTGTAAGCAAAGTTGCCATTGGTGACCAAAGGTTGCCAAAGTGGCAAACTTGGTAAGTAAACAATAACCAACAATCTTTTATATAGAAACTGTCCATCAGACCTTGGCGACACCTAGTGGCACTAATCAAGCTGTCTGTCATGTTAAAAATGTCAAAAAGTAGGTATGCAATCACCAAACTGTCAATGTCATAAAATGATGGTGGTCGCTAGGGTACAGTGGTAAGGTTGGTGAAACCTTGAGGTTAAGAAAGTAAGGTAAAATAGTTAAAAAAAAAAAATAATAGCAAGATACAAAAAGTGCTTGTCCAGGGATTTAAACCCACAATGGCAGGCTGTCTAACAGCAGAGCCTATAGGTTGCATATCCCCAGAGCCCATATTGCCCCCAGATCTCATACTCCCAAATCCCATATTTCCAAGTCCCAAGTCAAGTGGTGCAACAACTACTGATCTATTATCTCTATCTCAATTATGACAATTATCAGGATCAGTCATTTGTAACTGTTGAAGTCTACTCTGACTCCTTGCTTGCAGCCTCTGGCTTTCAGGAGTAGTGGGTGGTTGGTTTCTAGAAGGAGTAGTTGGAGATTGCCTGAATAATTGAGTTTTAAGCATTTCATAGATCAAAAACATTAATAGTCACTTACATGGTGATATATTTAGTATATCAATAGTCTTGTATCTTCAAAAATATCACTTATAAGCTGTATTCAATAGTATGTTAATATTAATCAATGAGTAGTTGAAGCATACTTACAATTGTTGTGTGGTGTCTGTTCCACATAGTTGAATCCAGGCCTTGTTTGTTCAT
>JAGGAQ010000113.1:0-45380 GCA_017657225.1 Termitomyces sp. T69sscA
GATATCTGAGAGGGAGGTTCGGTGAATAGATCGCCGCCCGAATTAACCCCGGTCAATCCATCACATTGCCCGAATTAATAACCCTCTTCTCGTTACTTACGTAAGAGAGTCGGGGAACTCACTCATTGTGAATGAATATCGTCAGACCAATCCTCTTCCTGACAAGAAGGCACATGCCACGCAGCGACGGAGCTTAATGGTCCCGCTCGTATTGAAGATTATTGGCCGAAAATCACCAGGATAATTGTATCCCTTTGATCTCATTACAAACCAACTTCAAGCGTGTTAAGACGTCAAAAGATCACAAAATTTTCCACATTCGCGGTGAAGGAACGGTGCACGCTAATGTATTTCCTTTGAGAATCTACCGTGATTCCTCTCATTACGCGAACGTTGCATGACCGGTCATCCCGCCCTTCGATGCGGTGCGTTTCAGTTGGGAAAACCGGTGATATGCACCGTATCTTTCAAGACATCCGCCACGAGTACAAGACGCTTGCATTATACATGAAATACCTCTGGATGAGTGGAGGTGAACTCTTCACCATTATCACTCGAAGTCCTCCCAAAGAACGTCTACATCTGTTTATGAGATTTTAGCTACACAGCTTAGGGTCAATTTTGCCTCGACAATGGTGTTTGACATTCCCGCTTTCTTGAAGGTCCTCCAACATAAACTAGGTGCTGACACTCGTGACTACGCATTCTGCTTCGACGGATATCAACCCTTGCACATACCTCTCAATTTAATAAACGAACTCACTCTTTACAAATGTGCTCGAGAACCTGGTAACTGCCAACTCCGATAGTCCAAAACAGCCCATTAAGTTCATCGTCATAATGGATTCTTACTCCTTGATTCCAATACCACCAAGAGAAACAGCTTTCAGGATTCTGTATTCGATCCGAATCTTTCTGGCAGCTCATCCCCAGAGTTTATAACATCGCGCTAGTTGCATGTGGCAGTCTCTGCTAAGTCTACACATCACCGCCGAATTTGGAGATCACTCACACATACATAACTCGATACTCGTCGGGTAAGCTCATTCAATAATCTGTGACATCTTAATGGATTTACATAAACGTTTACCCACAGGCTTCAATCTCACTATTGATAGGGATGTGTCTGCTGAGGTCTTGCGGGTATCAGGTGCTTGTCTTGGAACACTCAACTTCCTGATTGAATTGATCAAGATCAACAACGATACGCGTACTTGACGCCATTGTGACATGGACTTGTAAATCGAACTCACTGGTCGAGGTCGCTTACAGCGGGAGTTGGAGCAAGCTCCGGGTATTTGTGGCATCATCGACCATGTTAAACCTCTGTTGTTCCAGGGTCGGCGAGGCAGTCTTCAAGTTCAGACAGTCTTGTGCGAAATATTCTAACAAGGCGAATACAGCGTACCCTTTGGCCATTCTCAAAATCTTCTTACTGCATGTCTGTATCTACAGGCATACGGCGTAATTGCGCCCGTTGCACCAGTATATGTCACTTTTCACTTCTGGTCACTATTCATGGGCGAGATTGTATCATCTCACGGTGTCCTTTGAACACTTGAAGATTCTAACGCTACCGTCCATCAATAAGATGATTCACTCTAGAGCTTGGCTCAGAAGTCTAGCTCTCTTCTGCGCTCGTTATATGAACACAGACGCCATTTTCCATGGATTGGCCCACACACGGACAAGCAATTCCGAACTTGTGCTACAAAGCAGTTGGTGGCTGCCCCTAATTCTTTGGCTCCATCCCTGGGCAACCGTACGACAGGAGACCTATGTCAGATCTGGCGAGCATCAATGTGGTCTCTGGATTCAAGGAAACGCTACGCAGACTTCGATCAGGATTGACTTCAAGGTGCAGCAGAAGATGATGCAGCGCTACAACCAGGTTTACCAATATGTCTCAAGTCTCAAACCAGTTCATATGCTGGTACTCAATGTAATCTTAACCTGTCAATTCGACCTCCCCTGTGAAGCTCTCGAAACGCTACAGAATTTGATGTGCTCGTAATCAGAATCAATGCCCAATGTGCCACAGCAGGTCTGCAGTATGCATGTGCAGGAGATGGCGCTTGGTCAACCTTCATTTGATATATAACTTGAGACTTCCTTCTTTTCTGCCAGGGAACAAATTTTCTACGCGTTTTTTACTGGACAGCTAGGGATTGGCATGTCTATTTTAATGAACTAGTGGCGCTTTGGTATAATGTTCACGAAAGATAGTTCTGTGGTTCCTCTAACTTCATAGGATATGGAAAGATTAATGTTTTATGAATGATGCAACCCCTCTACTACCTTATAGAGCCATTTTTGGTACTCATTGAAAAGACTTGGACTATTTCTATTCAAGTTTCACAGCTTTATAACGTCGCAATTCTCGTGCTAGAACACCGTGAAACTAGCAAGGGAAATCGCAGAGACTGCATCAGGTTTTCGAATCGTACATCGAACAGTGGACATTACGGAGAAAAAGAGGAAGAAAGAAGATTCACATTGCTTTGTCCAGTCTTGATCCAAGATATCGTCCACTGGAGTAAATGTGTTAAATTTAAAATGTCATGTTTGTTAACGACTCTACGGGACTTTGAAATATTTAGAAGGGGAGTTTCTTCGCTTTCGCTGAGCTATAGGTTTTGAGTGGATTCGGCTTTCTCTTGTGATAATACTAGCAGACCAATGTGGGTCGATTATTCAAAACGCAGTCAAAAGGAAGACGTACCGCCTTATAATTCCTGATACGCCGAGCCATATCCCGCATGAGAACCTTCTTCTTCTTGTCCCGAGCCGCTTTGAGCCGCTCCCATCTGTGCCCTTTGAACATCCTCTTCTTTGCCGCATACAACCGTGTTCCGAGTTCAGCACCTGGAACCTCTTTCACCTTGGGTTCGCCTACCCACTCAACAGGATTCATCCACGTATTTCCTAAGCTCTGCTTCCATTTGATCTTGTTAAACGACCCTTTTGGAAAGCCTTGACCCTTCCTTCCACCAAATTGCTTATACGCCAGTTTCGCGGTGGCTTCTGTGGTGAGACCGGAGGTTTTGGGATTTTTAGGACCTGGCGGGAGAAGGTATAGCGTGTTTGACGCCTTTGCTTTCTTCACAAGATCAGCCTGACGTCTGAGGGATATAGTTGGTGGAGCCCATCGTCCGGTAAGAGGATTTTTGTGAGGTATGAATGGGTTAGGTAGTCGGTGAGGCGTGCTTTGCTCGCCGGTGGGCGCAGGAAGAGGACCGTTGTGTATAACATATGATTGGAGACTTGCAAGTTGTTTGATACGGAATGATTTGACGGCCTTTGCCCCCGCAGAGAGGCCTGCCGACATTGTCTGTCTCGAGGTCGTTTGATACAAAGATAGAAATTAATTATTTAGTCCTAGTCCTTTAGACAAATAAATAGTGCACCCGTTGTACAAACTAAGTAACTCATTTCATACCATATATACAATATAGAATTTGATTTTTGCATTCTAATTTCTTCTCTCATTCTAAAAGGGTATCACCTCTCCTTTCACCATCCATTCGAGCAGAGTGACTTCCAAACTGCATTGCTCGCTTTTTGCGTTGACTGGCTTCGACTAAACCCAATTTCCAGGCAGCCAGTCTTAAAAGCATCTTGTCACCAAGGCCCACTTCCAGCCGAGGATCCATCTTGTAGTGTACTGGAAGACTAGCAATAAAGTTGAGAACAGTTAGGGACAAGAATGGGTGACGTGTCTCTTTACCATGGGACGAGATGACGCGGTCATCTCGCCCCAGATTTCGAATTGGTATGCGGTCTATCTCCAATTGAAGCTACAAACTCAGTGTCAGTTTTCAATCTTCCAAGAATGACACTGCTTAAATGCCATACCTCTTCTATGACAGCCTGCCATCCACCAGAGTTATATGCTGATCGATGTCTTCCATATCCGCCAAGTAATTCGTCAGACCCGAGTCCATTAAGGAGTACACGTGCCGGGCTGATATAAGGTATTGCTTCGCCATCTGGAGTGATCCGAACTTGACCTTTGCCCATGGAGGCGAAATACAGGGCAAGTGCTAGACTCTGTCATGGTTTCAGAATGGCCTCAGCTGGAAGGAAAAGTCGACTCACTAAATCCATGACCGTACGTCCAGGCAACATCAAAGATTCTACAATTTCCCGTGCGCCTTGCGATTCCTGTCGAATACTGAGGTTTTAGAGAGCTGAACTCAGTCAAGTTCTCTCACGCACATGGTATGGAACATTGATCTCAACCTGCTGATGTTGAGCCAAGTTGCGTGCCAAAAATGGTCAGAATCACCTCACAAAGTTCCAAGAACGTTCGGGGCATAAGCGCCTGAGCTCCTCCACCTCATGGAGTCCAGTAATCCGATCGGGAACGCTATATGATTTGCATGTGTCTCCTTCCACCTCAGGGACAATCTTTTTCTTGTGCTTTTGCTTGCCGCCTGTGTTTCCCTCGGATTGCAACCGAATCTTTCGTGGGTTCTCAAAAGCTACGTTAAGTAGATCAATGGGTTCGTCGAATGGGATGTGCCTGAACGCTTGTTAAAGTAGCATGTTAAAAAGGTTCATTCGGGAGACGGACTTATGAGCAAGGTAGGTTATTACGGTCGAGTCTATACCTCCGCTGAATAGAACAGCCACACGTGCCTTCCCTTTCGATGCCCTTCAAATGTATATCAGAGCATGCTTGAAACTAGCAGAACGAGCTTACGACTTTTGTGGGATGTTTTGAACCTGCAGCATAACACTCTGATCCAAATAGTGAATTAAGTCATCCACAGCTTCAACAAGATAGTTTGGAATGTGTGCAAGGGACTCCATGGTGAAATTTTCATTTACCGATGGCACAAAAGTATTGAGTTTGTTCGGTTCCGCCTGTATTGCTTGACTAAGTACCAGCAATCTCTAGATTTTCTTTACTCACGAAGGGAGCGACGGGTAAACCCAGGTCAAACGAACGGCGAGGCAAAGAAATCAGGCGAGATACAAAATCTCCCGGGAACTAGGAAAGAAATTAATAGAATACTCGTCAAAACCTGGGCTAACAGCCTCACGTCACTGGGAGGCTGCAAATCTAGATAAAACATGGATCTCGTTGGAAGTTCTTCAAAATCGTATCTAGGATTAGCTCCTGCTGAAACAGATGCAAGCAAGAAGCATGGAAAAGATGGTGAAGGTTTGTGTATCAGGAGAGAGCGACGTCCGAGGGGATCTCTCCCGAAAAACAGGCGTTGGTGTTGAGACTAGTGGGTCTTTCAGCACAAGGAAGATTTGGATGTTGACCTTACTTGATAGTAAACGAAGGCATACCTATGGGCGAAGTTTGAGCAATCAGTGATCATCTTTGAAATTATACCGCAAGTCTTACGGTCCCTCGATGCAACCAAAAAGATCTCGTATTTCTTCCACAGTATCCGTTTTGCGTAGCTCGTTGAATAGTCGAACACCATCATTTTCTTGAGCAGAGATCTACTAAAAGCTTCAAAAAAAATCGGTCTTCAAATAAGAACAACGCTGACATTCAATATGCCATCGAAAATCTATCAGCTCAGTCAGTGAATTTACGGGAAAATTCTTATTGAACTCGCCTCTCCATTCCAACAGAGTACATCACCATCCTTCCGGTGCGGTTGTTCAATCGGACCGTCCCCTCTCAGTCGTAATTCAGATGCGTAAAAGTCCAGAACGAGTGTTTTTGACCCAGCTAGGGTGATTTGGTAAAATCCTTGCGAATCTGGGCCTAGCAAGCTCTCCAGAAACTGTCCACAATAAAGATTCTTTGGGCAAACCTCGTGTTGCATTGGCCGCTTGAAGCTTCTGAGTAAGGTCGGTGAAATCTATATCGACATCGTTGGCACGAGCAGATAAGAAAATTCCACACATGGAAGACAAGTCCAAATCTGTCGATCTACCGATCAATGATCACGACTGATGTATTTGGGTGATTTATTCCCAACACATTTTATCATATACATCCATACTCAATTAATCTATGCGTTTCGTTCGAATTTACAATTTTTTCCTGACTTAAATCATGTGGTGTAAGTCGAGGCAGAGACGTTTCCACCACGTCCGGTCCAATTGACATCTAGCAGAAAATGTCAGCAGAATTACCTCCGAACTCGAAATACGTACGAATATCCTCGCCAGCCTTGAACCTAGCATTCTCCTTGCCAGGAAGGACACGGAAAGTGTGCGCACCAAAATAGTCACGCTGTATTGCATCTTGAATTAGAAGCTTTAGATATCAAAGATATTTTATAGACGTGCCTGAGCCTGGAGAAGGTTGGCTGGTACTATTTCGCTGCGATACCCATCAAAGAATGCCAGAGCTGTACTGAAAGCAGGTGTAGGGATTCCCCAAAGAACTGCCTGAGCAATGACACGCCTCCAACCCGGTTGAGCATTATGCACAGCTGTAAATAATAGCATCAAGCGCCGGATATCAGATGACTGTTATAGAATGAGTGACCTTTGTTAAAGAAGTCATCAAATAACAGAGACTCCAACTTCGGATTCTTCTGGTACGCGGCCGTGATATCACCAAGGAAAACGCTCTACATAGACTGAATTGTGAGCAAAGGACATGGAAAATCTCAAGTGGTTGACCTTGATGATACAACCACCACGCCACATCTTCGCAATTCCAGCGTAGTTCAAGTTCCAATTAAGCTGTTTGAATTGTCAGGAACCAGATTTATAAACGCAGTGGCGTTTGAAAAACACCTCTTTAGCAGTCTCTCTCATAAGCATAAATCCTTGAGTGTAGGAGATAATCTTGGAAGCATACAAAGCTTGCTCAAGGTCATCAATGAAGAGTTGTTTGTCACCGCGGAAAGGTTCCTTCTGAGGTCCAGCAATGACCTTGCTGGCACGAACGCGCTCGTCTTTGATGGCAGACAGGCAACGAGCGAAAACGGCCTCTCCGATCAAAGTAACTACAATGAATCATAATAGGCAAGAAAATCCAAATTGTGAGGAGCGACTAACCAGCCATTCCAGCGTCAAGAGCAGCAATCGCGGTCCATTTTCCAGTTCCTTTCTGGCCGGCCTTATCAAGAATCTTGTTGACAACGTGTTCGCCATCGTCGTCCTTGAACTTCAGGATATTTGCAGTGATTTCAATCAAAAAAGAATCAAGGACGCCTTTGTTCCACTTGAGGAAGATATCAGCGATCTCGTCGTCCCCAAGACCAAGACCACGCTTGAGGATGTCGTAAGCCTCAGCAATAAGCTGCATGTCACCATACTCAATTCCTAAAGGCCATGATAAACACTTAACGTTTATTTACATGTCACATCCGACTGCTCACCATTGTGAACCATTTTTACATAGTGCCCGGATCCAGTCTCGCCAACCCAGTCGCAGCAAGGCTCACCTTTCACCTGAGCAGCCGTCTTTTGGAAAATATCCTTGATTGCAGGCCAAGCGGCAGGGGAACCACCAGGCATGAGGGATGGTCCATGACGAGCGCCCTCCTCGCCACCCGAAACACCAGATCCAACAAAGAGCAAGCCCTTAGACTCAAGCTCATTTGTGCGGCGGATGGAATCAGGATAGTGGGAGTTGCCGCCGTCAATTATGATATCTCCCTGTTCGAGATGCGGGACGAGCTGAGCAATAAAATCGTCTACCGCGGATCCAGCCTTGACGAGAAGAATGATCTTGCGAGGCTTCTTGAGCTTGGAAACGAGCTCCTCAATTGAATGAGCACCCTGGATTTTGGTTCCTGCAGATTCATGTAATTAATCTCGCGTAGATAATCAAAAGGGAATGGAGCACCCTTGGCCTCGTTCGCGAGGAAGTGGTCGACCTTTGAAGTAGTACGATTGTATGCCACAACAGTGAACCCTTTATCGTTCATGTTGAGGATTAGATTTTGGCCCTGCAGCGCGTTAACGAGAATGCTCAGGATATCGATTTAACTGTACCATAACGGCGAGGCCGATAAGACCGATATCTCCACTTCATGCATCTGAATGAGCGAGACGGTATGGATATGAGACAACAACGTACGTGGCCATGCTTGATATGAATGAGAGGTGATTGTGGTGTGGAAAGAATGGTTGAAGATGACAAGGGTATTTCTAGCACCGGATGATGACGGACTTTGTGGATAATCAGCTTGGTCATCTTGATCAATTCGGAGATCAAGAGGTAACCAGTGCAAGGGCGGAGCGAGGTGAGATATGATGGATAGTACACTCGGGTTAGCATGAGATTCCGCCAGTAACGTGGGACTGAATATGAATCTTAATGTTTATTGGCTCCTGAACCAGCACTGAGCTGTGCATAGGGCCTGACGCGAGAAGTCAATAATAGTCAAGCCTGAGCGGACCTGAGCCTGCCGGCCGGCCGGCCGGCCGTGTCAGTCAGCAATGTCAAAGACCTAATTTGGACTCATCCATACCCATTGGTGACTATATATACCCTTGCACATGTCTCCTGAGTATGGCGCGATTAGTGCCAAGATCGATAACCTATTGCCAGCGGACGACATAACTTCAGACATCGTTTGTGAGGGATGGATGCTCAAGAAACGAAGAAAAAAGATGCAAGGTATCAATTTGAACGTGTAGGATAAGTCCTTTATAGCTTACCTACTGTCGCAAAGGCTTTGCACGTCGATATTTTACGCTATATCAATCTGGGATCCTTTCCTATTCCTTTGAACCCGGTCAACCCGTTCGCGATCAAGTTACTTTGCACCAGGCCGCCATCGCCACGGCGCCTGGTCGTAGAGACATCCATATAGATTCGAATACCGCCACATTTCATATCAAATGTTTAAGCGCGGAGGATTTCAACATGTGGATGGTGGCCTGCAGGTCTGGCCAATGTGTTCATCTCACGACGAAATCTCAGTCCGTGTTTTCAAAGGAAATTCATTTCTCTTGGGGTAGAGGCACGGAAATCGGCAAGTATCAGGTTTTCCACGCGCCACGGTAATACAACCCTTAGTTTGAACAAATCTGGAGCAATTATTGAAGAAATGGGATTCGTACGTCGGGATTGTATATCCCTTACCCTCAGTCAAGCTCTGACTATATCGTTTGTAGACGATTCAATCTTTGGAATTCTCTCTTCAGAATCTGGTCCTAGAGACTTCATCGTTGTCAAAGAAAAGTCATGGCCTTGGTAAAAAATATGATAAAGACAAAACCAAAGACCCAACCAAGGAACCCAAGTTTAGTTTCTTCAAAAGATGTGAGATTCCGACTCGCCAAGATTAATTTTGTTGTTCGTCTAAAAATACATTAATTAGCCTCAAATCACTCGTCGCCCTCACGCCCCTCCGAGTTTGGACTCGATGCCACAGTGTTGGACGCCGTCCCTGATCCTCTTCACTCATCGTTCCATCGCCTCCAACTGGCATTAGAAACCCTCAAAACTCAGCATACGATGTTGGTAACGTCAATGCAAGCGTTGACTGAAATAAATCAAGCCAACCAAGGATCACCTCTTCCTACCACAGTTGAGGAGAGTTCTTCAACCTTCCACAACTCTTCGCCACAGCTGTCAACATCAGTTTCAAGGTTGTCCAAGCGGGCCTCAGTTTTAACTAGCGGGAGTGGAAGTATGCAGGAATGGTTTGATGCCCTTGATGGTGCTGAGGAATTTCTTTTGGATGTCCCGACTCCCGAAGAGAAACCAAGTGGAATGTTCGTAGACGAGAACCGAAGTAGCTTGAATCAGGAAGATACCTCCAGCGTTGACACTGATGTTCAGGAACTAGACAAAAAGCGGCATCCTGCCCCAATGAGTATTGCATCGCCTCCTGAATCTCTCCGGGTAAAACGTAGAACACGACTTCCATCACCTCCCGTTAATGACGAAGGTAGTCTTTTTGCGATCCTCAAGAGAAATGTTGGAAAGGTGAAGGTCTTTATCTGTGTATGCTGACTTGTTCATTAACAAAGATATATCATCTCGTCCTTATCACATTTCAGGACCTTTCTACCATCACATTTCCCGTGACGTTTAATGAACCTCTCACTCTTCTTCAAAGAGCAGCAGAAGAAGTTGAATATCATAGTGTCCTCGACGACGCTGCACGGGCGGACAGTACGTTCGACAGGATGTGTTATGTCGCGGCTTTCGCTGTCTCTAGCTATACTCACACAAGACATCGGACCGGGAGGAAAGCCTTGTAAGTACCAGTTGAGATGTTCCTCGACACGTCGACATCCACTGACACCAAAATGGATCAGTAACCCCATGCTTGGTGAAACATTTGAAGACGCTCGGATGAAGTTTATCGCGGAGAAAGTCCGCCATAATCCTCTTGAAATTGCGTATCATGCTGAAGGAAGGAATTGGGCACTTAACGCCACTTCCTCTGGAAGGACAAAATTTTGGGGTACGCGACGTCACAACACGCTTCCGAATTGCTTCCGAGTGCTGTTCCTTGTAGGCAAAAGCTTGGAGATTATCCCTCTCGGTACTACGCGCTTGACAATCGACAAAGATCATTACGTGTGGTTCGTCCAATACTGTCATTTTCTGCATACAAGTCTTAGTCGACACAAAAGGAACAAACCGTCGTCTTTCGTAAGGAATATCATGGTTGGTACCAAGTATCTTGAACACACGGGCCAGATGACAATTGAGAATACCCACGACCAAACACGGTGTGTCCTGGACTTCAAGCCGAATGGCTATTGGGGCCCTTCAAACGTGGTGACCGGAGTTGTTTATGGGCCACAGGGTGACATCGTCATGCATCTAGAAGGCAAATGGGATGATCAGATGACTCAAACGCTTGACTCTTCAAACTTCCGGGTACTTTGGCGTTCAACTCCGTTTCCGAAGAACGCACAAGAGTTTTACGGCTTTACTTCTTTCGGAATCACTTTGAATGAGTTGACGGACGATCTCTTTGGAAAGATACCCCCAACAGACTCGCGCTTGCGCCCGGATGTCAGAGCTCTAGAAGAGGGAGATACAGATGAGGCGGAGGCACAAAAATCAACAGTGGAAGAGATGCAACGAGAACGTCGTAAGCGAGGAAAAGATCGTCACCCCCGTTGGTTCGAGCAGAAAGGGGACGAATGGATCTATGTCGGAGGTTATTGGGAAGCACGAGAGCAGGGGTGGAAAGGAGAAGACATTCAAACTCTGTGGTAACCTGCCATGATACGTTAAGTGTTCCTAATGTATGCAGTTTTATATCAGAAGATCAGCCGCAGTTCCTCATCCACATAGCACCTTTTGATCTCTTCACTAAATCTACGAAGAAACGGCCATGTTTTGCCGCATATGCCATGTGCCTCTTACTTACGCGCCAAGGCAGCCTAACTTACCGAGAATGAATCGTTTCTCCTTTCACAAGTCCTTAAAGGTTCAACCTACGCCTCATGATATGACAAGAATCATGAAATTCAAGAGTCTCGGAGGATTATCCGCCCTTGTCAGTGTTCCTGCGGCTCAGCTGCCGTTGTATGCTCAGTGTGGAAGTATTGATTGGTAGGTGTCCTTTCAACGATGTGGGAGGGTATTCAATAGTCCTGTAGGACGGGAGGAACGACTTGTGTCAGCGGGGCAATTTGCACAGTGTTAAATCCTTGTAAGAGAAATATCATTGCTACCCTAGAATACGGAGTCTGAAGTATGACAATAGACTATTATCAGTGTCTTCCTGCCTCTTCACCAACTTCTGGTACTTCACCTCCAACCTTGAGTACGACCGCGAAATC
Source organism: Termitomyces sp. T69sscA (assembly GCA_017657225.1). Taxonomy (NCBI): domain Eukaryota; kingdom Fungi; phylum Basidiomycota; class Agaricomycetes; order Agaricales; family Lyophyllaceae; genus Termitomyces; species Termitomyces sp. T69sscA. The sequence goes on from JAGGAQ010000113.1 coordinate 11,692, forward strand.
GACAAGCATCATTGTCTCGACTGAAACGACTTCGACCACGATATCAAGTTCTTCTAACTTTTCAAGTACACCAGGTAATTAATATCAATCCATACAACAGAACCGTTTCAGTTCTTTTATTGTTATGCCAGCGAATTTATCGCCAGAGTGGACCGCTGCGTATACGAAGGTGAAATCCTTTGCTGTCATAATAATATAACATATGATAACTAAAAGATCCTAGGCTCGAGCTGCGCTTGGTCAGCTGTCGTTGACAGATAAGATTAATCTCGCTACGGGTAATCGTACAAACGAAATGTCATTTATACCAACTAATTCATTGTCATCTAATAGGTGTCCAATGGCAGAAAGGTCCGTTTTCGTTGAATTTCCTGACATCTAGTAGTCACAATCACAATACAGGACACTGCGTTGGAAACACTCCGCCCATTTCATCCATAGATTTCCCGGGACTTTGTCTTGAGGGTACGTAAGATAATGCCATCCGACTGGGCTTGAGACTACAATCTCTGGTAGACGGACCTGTCGGTGCTCGGTACGCGGATAACGTTTCCGCTTTTACCGTGTAAGCGAGAAGCTTTTACTCTACGATCATAAGACTAAAATGCGTCGTGGGCAAGTGGCATCAATATAGCAGCTACCTTCAACCGTACGCTAATGGCGCAACACGGAGCTGCCATGGGTGCTGAATTTCGAGGAAAAGGTATTAATGTCGCGCTTGCTCCCATGATGTAGGTTCAACTTTCCGTTCTTTGGACGTGCATAACCACCTTGTAGGAATATCGTCCGCGCCCCTGCTGCTGGAAGGAACTGGGAAAGGTAAAACATTGGATCTGATATGTAAATAACACGGACTAAATCTGGGCAAGTTTTGGGGGTGATCCATATCTCTCTGGAGAGGCTGCCTTCGAAGTCATCACTGGAATCCAATCGCAAGGTGTTCAAGGTACGTCGCCGACCGCTCTTGAATTCTTTTCGCGAATGCATAGTATCATGCAGCTTGTGCAAAGCATTATATCAATAACGAGCAAGAACATTTCCGTGAAACCAGTTCCTCCGATGTTGATGACAGGTATCTAATAGTTCTTTGACTGGGAGTTTGAACGATGATGTTTGTCATATTTAGGACTGTAAGTTCCTTTTCCTCAAAAACAATCTTTTTTAAAACTTTGACTCGCGATTAGCAACACGAAATCTACGCTGCCCCTGTATGTACCCGTTTTTTGGTCTTTCCTTCATCACTCTGATGACATATGTCTATCAAGTTTTTGCGTAGCGTGCAAGCCAACGTTGCGTCTGTCATGTGCAGTTACAGTTGAGTACATGAAATGACATTTTTGATTACTCAACGTTTCTCTGCATTGCAGATCAAAGTGGGCCGCATTTTTTTATCACTTGTTACTGAGACACGTCCCTAGTCAATGGTAGTTATGCTTGCGAGAACGACAAGACTTTGAACGGCATCCTGAAGGGCGAGTTTGGTTTCCCTGGATGTAAGTGATCGATATCTCGTCTGATTCTATGAACCTCATTTTTTTGTTTCATTTTTATTTTGCAGATGTTATGTCAGGTACGTATCATCGAATTTCAATGTCAGAAGGTCATTGAGGTATGTTTATCACAGATTGGTGGGCGACTGTATGAGGCTCCACCTTTTGCTAGTGATGAACATACTACCATTTCTCGTTGACAGCATTCAACCCTGTCGGTGAACAGCGGTCTTGATGCAAGTCCTCAAGTCTAAATTTTTACCTATTCACCTGACCTCATGTGCATAACAACAACAGATGACAATGCCAGGTAATGTTTGGATTCATTCCGCGACGCCACTATGTTTAATATACCCCTGCAGGCGATACCTCACTCAATTCAGGTATGATCAGGTCGGAACTATTGGAGTCAGTACAATTAAACACACCGCAAGGTACTACATATTTCGGGCAAGCCTTGGTCGACGCCGTCCAATCTGGAGCTGTTCCCCAGTCTCGAATCGACGTGCGAGTAAAGCTCACCATGCATGCTAAGTAGCTTATTTGAAATTATAAGGACATGGCACTCCGTATTCTTGCGGCTTGGTAAGACTTATGTTTGCAGTTCTTCGTTTTGCTAATACCTACGTAGGTATCTAGTCGGGCAAGATTCGAATTTTCCCCCTCTTAATTTTGACGCGTGGAATTTGAATGCACCAGTGAACACGCACGTCAATGTTCAAGCTGATCACAAATCGTTAGACCTTTTTTCGTTGTTTCTCGTGACTTCGTTTACGATTTGTAACGATGCCAGTATAATCCGCAACATTGGGGCAGCCTCGACTGTGTTGTTGAAAAACGTGAAAGGTTCTTTACCTCTGGTATCTCCAAAATCCCTAGGGATCATTGGCAACGGCGCAGGTCCTAGTTCCCGAGGACCGAATGGGTGGGTCATGCATGGATGCCCCTTAACGATATTCAAAAGCAGCGTCCTGTAGATACACCGATAGATCCGGAGACGATGGAGTATTGGCTATGGGTGAGTCTAAATCTAAGATTCAAACACGCGAAAGTCTAAAATCTATTCAAGGGTGGGGCAGTGGTACAGCAGAATTTCCATACTTGGTCACGGTTTGTAGATTCTTCTCCCGTTCATCGCAGTCAGCGTCCATCGCCTTTTCAGCCATTAGACGCTATTACTGCTAAAGCTAAGGCAACTGGGACAATAATATCGTCCTCATTGAGTGACACGGACCTCAATGCTGCTGCCGATGTAGCGTCTGGGAAAGAAGCTGCTATCGTCTTCATCACAGGTTCATCATCTGCCGGCTCCTGTTTCAACATCTTCTCATACTCAAATGTATAGCCGATTCTGGGGAAGGTTACCTTACCGTAGAAGGTTCGTTGATTGATTTTATTCTCGAGTGCAATTGATCATACCAAAATAGGTAATGCTGGAGACCGTAATGACCTGAAAGCATGGCACGGAGGGGTTTGTAATCTGTGTCGCTCTATCATTTAACCGTTAACGTACGTTGTATAACATAGGATGCGCTCGTGGCCAAAGCTGCTAGTGTCAACTCTAATACTATTGTCGTCGTGAATAGTGTTGGCCCCATCATAATGGAACCTTGGATTAATCATGTCAATGGTGTGCTTCATTTTCCCATCAGCGTTATTGTATGCTCAATGCTCGTTTTATAACCTTTAAGTGACTGCTGTAGTACGTAAAAATGTCACTAGTCATGATAGACATAACTTCTGACCGCTCTGTAAAGGTCTGGAGTGGTTTACCTGGCCAAGAAGCTGGTCTGTATCTTTGGCTCTTTCTTTTTCAAGCAGCTTATAAACTTGATAGGAAATTCCCTGACTGATGTTCTTTATGGCCTTTACAATCCAAGGTATATTGTCAAAACATGTCCATGGGGAGATAGCTTGATAGGTCTCCAGTGGCCGCCTGCCTTATACCATCGGTAAAAGCGTTTCCGACTACGCGGCTCAAGTAATCTACCGCTCCAGTGCATCCATATTACCTATACCATACAGCGAAGGGCTGTTTGTTGACTATCGTCATTTCGACAAGAATAGTGTTACACCACGATTTGAATTTGGGTTTGGTCTTTCCTATACTACATTCCAATATTCTGGTATCAGTATTTCTGGATCGACCGTACAAGGAAGCGCACCTACGGGATCGGCACTTGATCCTTGGTAGGAGGTTAGAGTCTCAAAAGAACGTCAGCTCAATGATTGACAAGGTTGCATACCAAAGTTATTACCATAACATTCACTGTGCAAAATAATGGGACAGTGGTGGGACACGAGGTATGGTTTCGAAAACATCTACAAAGCAATTGCTTAACGGATCCTTGGTTTTCCAATCGTCAAGATACCTCAATTGTACATGACATCCCCAGCTGCGGTCCAGTCAGCACCAAAGAACTTGAAGGGATTTGACAGCATATATCTTGCACCCGGACAGAGCAAGACGGTGACGATGCAACTTTCTCGTTACGATCTTTCGTTCTGGGACGTTGTTGACCAACGCTGGAAAGTACCCACTGGCACACATGGAATCTCGATAGGAGCCAGTAGCAGGGACATTAGGCTGACAGGTTCATTTACGGTTTGATTCCCGCATTGTTATGTAATAACGATCGGCCGGAAATATAAGATTTTTGTCGCTTCCAAACTTGGTAATCCCGATGTTTCGAGGTTCACGCATCCAGCCTCGGAGAGGTCTGGCTGTATTAAAGCGTGGTCTTGCTACACACGCTCCGCTGATCGAAAAATCCTGCGCTTCAATAACTCCTCCCTATGCAAAGTTGATACAAAACCTTGAACATGTCCGGAGAATACTAAACAGGCCTTTGACGCTTTCAGAGAAAATCCTCTACAGCCATCTTGTCAATCCCGAGAAATCATTGGCAGGGGGAGGTAAAATCAGGGTAGAAGCGTATCTCCAGCTTCATCCAGAAAGAGTTGCAATGCAGGATGCTTCCGCTCAGTAAGCCATTTGCTAACAAGCTGCTCCATTGACTTCTGATTATAGCACAGAATGGCTCTGTAAGTTCTACGTCGAACGAGAACCTCCTTTGACAGAATAGTCCGATCCAGACTCCAGTTCATGAGTGCCGGTCTTCCGCAATGCGCAGTCCCTACAAGTATTCACTGTGACCACTTGATCCAAGCCTCCGAAGGTGCTGATGCTGATTTGAAGGTATCTACATAGCTCATGTATACGATTTCAATCTGATGCCTATGTGAAAGCGTTCGGTTATTTCCAATCAAGAAGTATTTGATTTTCTGGAGAGTGCCGCCAGGAAGTATGGAATAGAGTTTTGGCGTCCTGGTTCTGGAATCATTCATCAGATAGTGCTGGAGAATTATGCGGCTCCTGGAATGTTGATGTCAGTTTGCAGTTGTCCTTCATCTGTCGATGCAATTCTCAAGGATCGTTTTCTAGGTTGGGTACAGGTGGGGATGCTGTTTGATCTATTGCCTCGTCGATTTTGACCATTTCAGACTCTCATACGCCAAATGCTGGAGGTCTAGGCATGCTTGCTATTGGTGTTGGAGGTGCAGACGCTGTGGATGCAATGACTGGGACTCCCTGGGAGCTCAAAGCACCTCAAGTCATCGGTGAGCGTTGTACGTAATTAATGCTTTCTCTTCGACCTAAAAGGTTCCCATAGGTATACATCTCACTGGTTCTCTGAATGGCTGGTCTACGACAAAGGATTTGATTCTTCATTTAGCCGGTAGATTAACTGTCAGGGTGAGCTTGCCGCTCGAGTATGTGGGATTGAGCTCAAGGGTTATAGGGTGGAACGGGTCGCATCTTGGAATACTTTGGACCTGGCGTCTTTAATCAGTCTTGCACCGGTATGTTATCTTTTATTTTATTGTACAAAATTTGTAATTCTGAACAGGGTTGGCGACCATTGCAAACATGGGTGCTGAAGTGGGCGCAACAACTTCAACCTTCCCTTACACTCCTAAGATGAATGCTTACTTGAAAGCTACTGGTCGCACACCAGTTGCCACCGCGGCCGATATAGCTGCGTCTCAAGGGTTCCTTAGCTCTGACGACGGAGCTGAGTATGACGAAGTCATTGAAATCGTGAGCAATTCCAAACTTTTGTAACCTTTTGCTCATCATATGTTAGAATCTATCGGACATTGAACCTACTATAAATGGCCCTTTTACCCCGGATTTAGCTACGCCTATTTCGAAATTCGGCTCTTTCGTTAAAGATCAAGGTTGGAAGGACGAAGTCTCGGCTAGTCTGATAGGGTCTTGTACAAATAGCTCCTACGAAGACATGGTGCATGGCTTACAGTTTCCACATGTGTATTGTTAACTTGGAATTCTTAGACCCGTGTCGCGGACTTGGCCAAACAAGCTCAAGCTGCAGGCATTAAAACCAAGGTGACGGTAGCTTGTCGTGACTTTTCATAGATTCTGACAAGAGCAGGTTCCCTTTTTGTGTACCCCAGGCTCTGAGCAGATCCGTGCGACCATGGAACGGGACAATGTCACAGCAGCCTTGGAAAATGTTGGTGCAGTTGTACTCGCAAATGCATGTGGTCCTTGCATTGGCCAAGTGAGTTATCTTTTTCGGCCAATACCATCTACCTCATTGTCTCTGGTGTAGTGGAAACGAGAGGATAAAAAAGATGAAGAAAATGGTAATTCATTTGCAAACATTTGCGGCGAAAAATTGAAACTACCAATTCAGCGATTCTCACAAGTTTCAACCGTAATTTTAAGTCTAGGAATGATGGAAACCGACTCACCATGAACTTCCTTGCTTCCCCCACCATCGTAACTGCTATGTCATTTGCGGGAAAATTGTCATTCAACCCTATGACCGATTATTTGACGCTTCCATCCGGCGGGGCTTTCAAATTTACCCCACCTACTAGCCAAGATCTTCCTTCGGCTGGTTTTACTGCCGGGGATGTATCGTACTACCCTCAGCCGAATCCACAACCGCAGCCTGATGTGCAGGTCGTCATCAAACCTGATTCGCAACGTTTGGAACTGCTGGAACCGTTTCCTAGCCATTTCAGCGAAAGTAATCCAAGGGGTTCGGAACTTCCTCCTCTAACGGTGCTGATGCGAGTCCGCGGCAAGTGTACAACAGATCATATCTCAGCGGCAGTACGTTCCAAAGTTTTCCTTCCCGCCATTGACTGCACTTTCTCGCAGGGTCCATGGTTGAAATACAAGGGTCACTTGACTAATATCTCAGAAAACCTTTGTGAGCTTCTCGTTTCCGCATTACAAGGCGAGTTCTTTCTAACATTGCTCTGTCCCAGTGATCACGGTGATTATACGCGAATTCCAGTCAAATTGATTCTGAACGAACTTGATCCTCCTAGGCTGTCAACGACGAAGGTGGTGACATTAATAAGGCTTTTGATCGTGAAACGGGAGTGTCTGGAACGATTCCTGAAATCGCTAAGAGTTTTAAAGCTCGTCAGAAGCCTTGGGCATTAATTGTCGATGACAACTATGGCGAGGGCAGCGCGCGAGAGCATGCAGCACTGCAGCCCCGATTTTACGGTACGCATCCCTCTGCACATATCCTTCGGAAATTAATGTTCTATCCTTAGGATGTGCGCTTATTCTTGCCCGATCATTCGCTCGTATTCACGAGACAAATCTCAAAGTAAGCTTATTGTACTTGACACAAGAGTTATACTCTTGCTAATGAACGTCCGCAGAAACAAGGTGTCCTGCCTCTATGGTTTGCAGACAAGGCTGATTATAGTCGCATCGGTTCTGGAGACATCATCGAGACCGTTGGTCTGGCGGACACAATCCGTGGTGTACCGGGTGCCTCTATTAAAATTAGGGTCACAAAACCCGTCGGGGAGATATTTGACATTCATACGAAGCACACAATGTCAAGCGACCAACTCAAATGGCTTGAGGCCGGATCTGCTTTGAATTATATTCGATCCCAAATATAACTGTAATGGAGCATACATTTCCCAAATAAATGTAGATGAAATTTTCAGCTCTCAGCTCGAGCTGTTTTCAATAGTGCCAATGTGTCTCTCGCAACGGTTACAGCAGCAGCAGGCATGCCAGCAAGCTGGGCAACCTTCAAACCGTGACTGTCACGATTTACGCCAGGTCGAACACGGTATTGGTATGCAAAATGATCATCCTTGGAAGACACTTAGCTGCAAGAAGCTTAACTCAAAATTGAAGGGCATACATCGATTTCATCTACGTCTGTGCAGAAAAACTCCACACTCCCAAAATTTCTTCGGTTTTGATACGGGTAGCCAAGCATATCCGATAATTCATGGAAATGTGTTGCAAAGAGCGCCCGACACTGATTTTTGTTGACAAGATGATGAAGGGTGGCGTATGCAATGGCTAGACCATCTGTTACTGTAGTTCCACGACCCACTTCATCCATGATGACCTAGAGAAGGAGATTACAAAGTTCTGAGCCAAGTTCTGAATCAGACATACTAGGCTCTTTGGCGTGGCGCGACGAAGAATTTCTGATGTCTCAAGCATCTCCACCATGAACGTACTCCGATCGTGAAAGAGGTCATCTTTAGCACCGATCCTGGAGAAAAGCCTATCCACAATTCCCAAAACCGCAAAATCTGCAGGTACGAATGATCCAGTCTGGGCCAATATCGCGATCAAAGCAGTCTGACGTAGAAAGGTCGATTTTCCTGCCATGTTCGGCCCGGTAATGACATGCAACCGAGTCGTCGGAGTCAAAGTTACTGAGTTGGGAGTGAAGACGCGACCCGCTGCAAGGAGCCCTAGTTCGACTGTGGGATGCCTGCCATTGTTCACCTGATAGATGGGACTACAGATAAGGTCAACATGATGTCGTCCTCTGAACTACCGTCACTCACTCTTCCGTCATTTGAGGCCTAACAAAGTTGAGTTCGGAGGCCAATGTGGCAAATGACATAGCGACATCTAGTTCATCCAGTAGTCGGGCATTGCGTCGGAGGGATTGGGAATGACTGATAACCTTCTCGTTTGGTCAGAAGGATAGCAAACTGTGGATCGAGATCTTACTTCGTTTCGAAGAGTATCAAAAGCCTCTTTCTCTGCTGATGTCAGGGCTATCGTACATTCAGCAATTTGGCTTGCAAGTCGAGACCAGTCCTAAACATTCATTAGCTAACAGCCAACGTCTTGGTGTAAATGAGACTACACACCTTGAAGAAAAAGGAACGAGTACTCGCAGTTTCCACCATAGTAACGAAATTAGGGTCTTCAATTATCTTCGTCTGATCTCGTTTAGCCTTTGCAAGATGGACGTGCATACCCTGTGCTGGTGAAACACGTAAAGTCAGAGAAGGAGCGTCTACACCACAGCAAAAGATGAGACACAAGAAGCAAAGAAGTGATACGTCCTGCTAACCGTATCTCAATTGAAGGTCTTTTTCCATTTCTTCCTGCTGAAATAAGAGTTTCCGGAGAGCACCATGAAGGCTTGTTAACGTCACAGAGAAACTGTACAGATTCACATTTAACAGTTACCGTCGGTGAAATATCACTAACCTTGGCTTGATTGTCCATTTCGATATTCCGGACCTCCAGAGGGTTTCAGTATCATTTTGAAAGATTGCCTCCGCGTTTTCCGCAGAAGTTTCGTCGTTATCCTCGTAATTACCATTATCAGTGGAAGTAGATTCAAATAAGTCATTTGAAGATTTGTCGTCCAAAGCAGTACCAATCCTCTTTGAAAGGTCGTCCAAAGGAATCATTCGGGAAATCAATGCGTCCAGACTTGCCCAGTCATTAACATCAAAGTTTGAACACTCGCTCAATTCCATTGCCTTCTCATGCTGGACGCGTTTCATGATATCAGTCCACACATGTATTGTTCGTTTGATACCCAGTAGATCAGCCGTTTCCCCTCGACCGAGCATAAACTTCTGTGAGATGCGACTCGTGTCTTCTGCATTAGCCAAAGCTTCAGCAAGGTCGGCATGAAAGTGCGGTCTTGAATGAAAAAAGGCAACCAGAGATTGTCGGGCATTGATTTCAGAAATTGAAGTGCTGGGCGAGCCTGTTTAGTGTATGATAAGTTGGCATCAAGCACAGAATCGGTAAGCTCTTACAAAGCCATCTACTAAGGAGGCGACTTCCACCACTGGTAACGGTCCGTTTTATTACGCTCAAAAGACTACCTTTGGTCCCGCCCTCTCGGAACCCTTCCCTGATTTCAAGTGCCTTGATTGTATGAGAATCTATCTGCATACGCTCCTCACTGGCCTCACGGTTCGGCGAGGAGAGTACCGGCATGTGCTCCATCAAATTGGCGTGAAGGTATGCTGTTAAAAGGCTGATCGCTAAAGCCTCTTCAGAAGTGGTATCACGGTCTTTAATGTCAGAAGGAAGGTGAATATTTTCTGATGACGTTGCTGTAGGTGCGGTATATGAAACAAAATTGTCGTCTTCGGCAAGGGCTGCGTAAATAGGGTGTTCCTTCTTTTGTCGTAAGAAGACGTCTAGGACAACCTCTCTGGGAGCAATCTGTGCTAGCTCATCTCGTAGAGTATCGATAGTCGTGCTCCTAGAAAAGAATTCCCCAGTAGACACGTCGATCCATGCTAGACCTACTTGGTTGTGGGTCCGCAAAGCTTCACCAGTGTCTCGAATTCCAATAGCGAGAAGATAATTGTTTTCAAACGGATTTAAGAACGGCTCATCAATGAGCGTTCCTGGAGTGACGACACGGGTGACCCGCCTGACGAATGTTCGGGTGCCCTCAAAGTGACAGGGGAACTCTTCGCACATGGCAACAAATCGTTTATGTTGCTGTACCAGCACCTTGAGGTACTTATCGAGGTGAAGAAGTGGAAAACCACACATAGGGACGCGGCCGTTACCCCATTTTCTACTAGTGAGTTTGATATTCAAAAGACGAGAAATTTCAGTGGCCTGATCGAAGTAAGACTTGACGAAAGGTTAGCCTTAGAGATAACGATAACGAAGATTAATTTTATACTTCGTAGAACTGCCCAACTCGTGTGAGGAGAAGACAATGAGGAAAATTTCGAAGATTTTCAAGAATTTCTTGGGCCAGCATAGTCTGAGGCTGACTGTTGGTCTCTGTCACGCAGTTGATAAAAGACTTCATGGTGCGCAAGGCGACCTACCAGAAGACTTTTCTACAACACGGTCAGTTGGCTCCTTGAGGGTAGAGTTTTGCGGAGGAGAATTTAGCTTTCTCCTTGTCTTTTTTGTTTTCATTGCTGACGCTATCGTATCAGCGACTCCTGCGGAACTTTCGGGTACAGGAGCTGTGATGTCTACATCAGCACGAGAGGTGCGCCTTCTGACACGCTTTGTATGATTATCTGCAATATTTGTCAATTGGTTCATCTCACAAGAAAGATATCAGTCATACCACTTGTCTTAACACTTGTGTCAAGACTTGAAGATGGCTGCTCTATTAGATCGACATCCTTTACCACTACTTTTCTCCTTTTGTAACTCCGTTTAGGAGATGCATGAAGAGAGCTGCCTGTTGTTTATTGCTCAGATGGCCGAAAGATGGAGTACAGAGCAAGTAACGGCACACATGACGAGGAAGATACGTCTGGCCCCGATGACCATTCCCCTAACGGTTCTGCGACAGTGCCATCTGGTCTGACATAGGCTGATGGAAGGTCAGCGAAAGCTTTTTTCGTCCGAGTCTTGGAAGACGCAGGGGCCACCGCGACAGAGAATGCACGGGTCTCATAGAAACGTTTCAAGCAGACAGTAGTACGCGGAAAAAAGGTCAGTAGAAGGACCATTCACACAAGGCAGCCTCGAAAGCGGTCTACGCGTTTTGGACGTGTTGAGGTCACGCCACATGGCGGAGTTTGAAGCAAGATCCCACAAACGCTACGCGAATTTGGCCCCGTTGGCAACTTCACAAACGTCCCCAGTTCGCAAAAATGTCGTTCGCCGGGAGACGCAGAGGAAACAAGGTCAAAAAAGGCGTCCAATTTACTGTGATGGTGGTTGGTATGTTGTGCTCATCCATAGCAGCCGTGACTTAGTTGAACTTAATGCTGGGATTTTTGTGTTCTGTCATTACCAACAGGTACCTCTGGAACTGGTCGCACCACCTTTGTCAACACCCTTTGTGAATCGGAGGTCCTGTCGCATAAGATTTCCGATAATCCTGATACTGCTCATGTCGAAGAAGGCATCAGGATCAAGCCTGTTAACGTCGGTAGGCACCTTTTCCATTTTACAGTGCCTTTTTTGAACGTTATGTCAGAGCTCGACGAGGATGGTGTTCGTATTGCTCTCACCATCGTCGATACACCTGGCTTTGGTGATAACATTGACAATGAATTCGCGTAAGACCATGGCATTTTCTCTTGAGGCTACTTTTTTCACACCATACTCGTCAAGCTTCCAAGAAATCGTCGGATATCTTGAGCGCCAATACGACGACATTCTTGCTGAGGAGTCTCGTATTAAGCGTAATCCCCGTTTCAGGGACAACAGGGTGCACGCCCTTTTGTATTTCATCCCCCCAACTGGCCACGCGTATGTGTCCTTCTGCTTGCAGTAATATGTGGAGAATGACATGTTTTCAGGTTGAGGGAGATGGATATTGAACTTATGCGCCGATTATCTCCACGGGTCAATGTCATTCCCGTCATTGGAAAGGCTGACTCTTTGACACCAAGTGAGCTTAGGGGCTTCAAGAAGCGTGTATGTCACCTGTTGTTCCGACGTTCTACCGCTTAACTAAATGTAATCAAGGTCATGGAGGACATTGAGCACCATGACATTCCGGTGTACAATTTCCCTTACGACGTCGAAGAAGACGACGAGGAGACTATTCAAGATAATAGTGAACTCCGAGTCAGTGTTTCCGAAGTCGGTTCAGAGATTGTAAATTTGACAGGTTACTGAATCAGGCCCTCTTGCCCTTTGCGATCATTGGATCTGAAGAAGAGATTGAAATTGATGGGGCACCCGTCCGCGCCAGGATATATCCATGGGGTATTGCTGAAGTTGACAACCCAAAGCATTCGGATTTCAGTCGACTCAGGAGTGCTCTACTCAAGTTGGTTGTCAAATTGTCCGGAAAGACTCAATTCACTAACGAGCACGGTTTAGTTCTCACTTGGGAGACCTGAAGTCCCTCACTCACGATGTTCTTTACGAGACTTATCGTACGGAGAAGCTGTCAAGGACTGTTCATACGGACACCAAGTATGTATTGGTATCATTGATTTGCGATTATAGGTTAAAACTGCTTCAGTGAATCCTCTATTCTTCCTGAGGACCTTGCTAATCAAAGTGTACGCTTGAAGGAGGAGCAGCTCCGCCGCGAAGAAGAAAAGGTTTAACTTTTCTTCAACTGCAGACATTTGTGCTGATCAGTCTCCATCAGCTTCGTGAGATCGAACTCAAAGTACAACGTGAGATCAATGAGAAGCGACAGGAGCTGCTGGCCAAAGAAGAATCACTCCGGTGCGTTCTGCAATTTGTGAACATAATATTGGCTGAAACGTCTCCTAGAAACCTGGAAAGCCGTCTTGCTGCTCAAGGATCGCAGTCGGAGTTCATGAATTGAGCTGGGTGCCATATGGAGGCCTATACCCCATTCCCTTCATTGTTTACTCATTTCTCAATTACCTTGGATCAGCTTTGTGGTATATTGCCCTTTTCGAGTTTACGGACATCTTTTATTTTTGAAGTTTAATAGCGTCATTTGATTCCATTCCTTTGATATTCGTAATTCAAATACAGAGAGATGGTTGTAGTGGTCCATCTGTATCAATTGTTGCTGGGCCATCAGTGTTGTAAGAGCCTGTGTGCATGGAAGACACTTGATGAGAGGGGAGTGACTTGCCACATCAGTTGAAGTTGATTGTTTTCAGAATCAGTCAGTCTGTTCTTTGCATCCAAGACAACTGCTCCCCGACTTGCACGAACGGTTTCAAACCTGTCCGCGATTCCTTCCCTAGGCATCCTGGTTGTTCTGTGCGTGCATCTAACGTCGCATTCTGCTTGAAACGAGGTTGGGACGACGTAAATGGACTTCGGACTGGAGACCAGGACAGCATTGCCTCATCAAACCCCGCAAGAGTGGCAAGCGCTCAACACTGGCCCCTCCTCCTCGTCGACTCCTCCATCTGCTTTTGCGTCAAGCTCTTTGGGTTTCTTCCCGCGACGCCGGTCTTCTGCAGCCCATCGACCTGCAGGCCCTCCTCCGAATCTACCCATCCCCAACGTTCCTGTTGCACAACCCTTCCAACATGATCCTTCAGCGGTTCTCCATGAAGACACGACAGTCTTGACGAACGGGCGAAGCATGCATGCTGCCTCTGCTATCAGACCCCCGCCTCTGTCCAGTTCAGCACCCGCCGTGCCGTCACCGAATCGCTCATCTCACACTACACCCCATTCATCAGTGGAAGACCTTTCTGACCCGCCACCTCTATCTATCCTGCCTCAATCCTCATCACGGGTATTCACTAATACACAGGAGTTGTCAAATCATTCGCAGGCGCCGCGAGAGTCCCGTCGAGAGTCGAGAGTCCCGTCCTCACGCCGTGCACTCACGAGAGCTCTAGAACTCGCTCGAGAAGCCGTTCAAATTGATTCCACGAATGACAACCCCGAAGCCGCAGTCCAAGCATACGGCCGCAGTGTCGCTCTCCTGAGTGAAGTAATGGAACGTGTTCGCAGGGGTGAGGATAGTACGGAAAACCATCGGAGGCATCGAAGGAGAAGTGTTGCCGCACAGGAAGAAGAGATTCGGAGACTTCAGAACATTGTATGATACCTTGCCTTGCATCATTTATATCAATTAACACACTTTTTTTTAGCACGACACCTACGCGGATCGTATGAACATTCTTAGCATCATTTACAGTATACCCACAGTGCCATATACATCGTCAAGTATGTATTCGGCTCTAAGCCAACCTTCGCCAACATCGCCAACTTCTTCCGCCTCCCCTTCCTCTGAATCATCTCCTCGAATACCCCAAGGCCTCAACGTCCCCGCCGACCCTCCAGCTACAAATTATGTTGTTAATGAAGGTTCAGACCATGACCATGATCGTGATTTTGACAGTACGGACGCCCTGAACTCCGTAATGTTTTTGGGTGATTCAAGCTCCTCAGGAGGATTGGTTTCCGGCCTTCCCTACAGTTCACATCATCCCTATGCCACTCCATACCCAGTGTCTGAAGCCAATGTCCATCCTGCTCGCGGGCATTCTGTGCCGTCGCGGCGAACGCGTTCACCTTCAAATCTACCGCCCCTCCAGCCACCTCCTACTAAATCTATACCTCCCGCACCTAATCCCAAAGTCGAGATTGATTTCTCGTCACAACAAAAGAGTTCGGACGTTCATACACGTCAACCAGGGGATTCAGTAGGTCACATCACTGCAGGTCCTGGCTTGGACGCTTTGGCAGAGGAATATGATGATGTACATCTGGATTCACACCAAATTGCCAGAGAAACGTCTGAAGTAGAATCGACCGGAGCAGAAACAATATTTCCTGCCCCTGAAACCCCTCGAAACGCAAATCGAGAATCTCATCCTCTCCCTCCTCTACCATCTGCAGTGTCGCAAGCTCTACAGCCCTCACGGTCTCCCCCACGCCCTGGCGTCTCACGTCACCGTGGGTCTTCGACACTAACAGAATATCCAGCGCAGAGTACGTTCCACCAGCGAAGAAATAAGTCCTCTGTACCTCCAACTCCCCGTTCATCATCGCCTGCAGATTCTACCATTTCAGCAGCATCTGCGCCGAAATCTGCAGTTTCTACTCTTCCTGTTGCTATGCCTCCACTGCCAAAAACACGAGCGCGTTCTCTATCACAGCCCGACCGACATCCATCAATCATTGGAAATCGTACACCTCCTCCTGATCAGTCACGTCCTCCATTACCAGCACCATCAGCAGTCAGTGGTACAGGCGCGCGGAAGGCCTCGGTTCCATCGAGGATGCATCCTACTCCCCCATTGAATCAGCTCTTCGTTACGACGGACCGCCTATCATTTATTCCACCCCAAGTTTTGACAAACAACCTCCCTACCACTCCTACATCCCCATTGCCACCGGTCGCTCCTGATGACCCTCTACTGAAACCATACCACCTGATGAATCTTCTGAGAAACACAATGACTTCACCGACAGGTGGTTATGTAACTCGTAAATTGCATGTTCCGCATGAAGTCTGGTCTCAGGGTGGGGCAAAACTTACAAATGTCCTCGATAAGGAACGAGTTGTGACTATTTTGTGTAATGCTTTGGAAGATCTCCAGGTAAGCAGCGCCGAGCACTTTGGTGCTGGAAACGTCGGCAGTGGACTTGCTTCGGGCATTGGGAGTATAGGAAGGAAAGAGGCTAATGCCTGGTCAGCTAAGTTGGAAGAGTTCTCGTCAATCTGTGACGGGGTGGCGACGAATTTTGGGAAGAAGTTGGGTGTAGGGGAGGGTTTCGTTCTCAAGAAGTCGACCTGGGGCGACAAACTCACTCGTGGATTTGATAAGATTACGAATGGCAAGAAGTGAGTCTTCTACATTTTCGCTCTCATTCTTCTGATTGGCTATCTTCCAATCAGCCCGGACTCCCCGTTTAACTACGTTCGCAACCTTGAGAGACTTTTTCAACATACCCAGCTCCTCGATGAGCATACAAAGGCAATTTTGACACAGCCCACTGTACCTGCCTACGCTGCTTTTCCTCCAGAATTACGCACGTCCACTGAACAAAGACTAAAACGCGCGTCGGAGTTCTTTTCCAGTGTCGTGCTTACTTTTGTCATTCGGGACCTTTCGCAACTTCTCGACAAATACGCAAAGCAGTGCGAAAAGTGGCTTGCTGAATAACCAAAGAGCTCTCAGTAGCCACTGCGGTGGTGGTGTATGATATAGTGAAACAGGCAACTGCGGTCCGGTCGGTGCCATACGCAATTAATTGGATTCTCCATTTTTGTATTTTATTTGCTTAGATATCGCGAACCTTCTTCTCAGACTGTCTTCGCCTTGCATATATGCCCGCCTATTTTGTAGGTGTTCACTCACCCATACCTTATTTGATTCCTGTCGTTCACTTACATTTTTCTATCCTTTGGTTATTTGGGTCGATTGACCGACACTTTGTGTAGAAACTAAATAAATCCCTTCGTTCTCTTGCGTTCTTATCACGAGACACTGAGATTTGAGCAGATGTACAGTACAACCTTTCAACTTTCCTTCTCCTTTGCTTCCTTTCCTCTGCTAGTACCATGGACCCAGTCCAACAACCCAATAGTGCCAAAGTTCACCACGAATCTCTCGTGGTGTAAATCATGTCGTTGCGCCGACCTGGCGAAGAAATCATACCCAGAATGCACGGTCGTGGTTTCTACCAATTCCAATGCCAAGAAGAGCCAGAACGTGACAATATGGCTGTGCATGATCATAAGCGGCAGCGAGATGGGCAGAATATTAGCAAGGATGTGTTCTGTGACGCTCGCATATTGTGCTGCCAGGGCAACTGGGGCGGTGAAGCGGTGATGGCGTTTGTGGATGAGGGGATAGAGGGACGGGTGGTGGAACATGCGGTGCGTGTAATAGAACATTACTTCGCGGAGGACGCAGCCGACGGCGAGATCTCGGATTATCTCTGATGCGCTGGGGAGGACGGGGTCGAAACGATGGGACGGCGGCCGCCCTGAGTGTCTCCCGAGAGTGAGCATCCCGATGTGCAGCAAAGTGGAGATTGACTGGTTCCGGGCTACGATCAAGAAGCAGTCCCAGAGTTCTGACGGCTTAGGCTGCCTTCCTTGGTTTTGCAGCTTGTGCCGAGATGAGAATGCGGGGGATAGGTATGGAAGAGCGAGATAGATGGCAGAGATCCCCCAGAAGAAGATGAGCTGCATTATGAGAGTGCCGTAAAACTCGAGTGAGGTGGGTGAGTGATTGAGCAGGAGCCCCTCCCACTTCGAGGTTAGGAAGGACATGTTGGGATTGGGGACAGACTCTGTTCACTTTGACATACGACTCTCTGGAGTATGAGAATAGTCACTTGCACATGATAATAAATGAAATGATCCTGATGGCAACCATGATTGCTGATGGCAAATCAATCACCTTGGCGGAGTGCGTCGGTAATATAAATCAAAGCCGGAAAAAGGTGACCATGTGGTTGATCTGAGGCAGCAAACTCAAGATGGTAGATTCTCACACGTAGACGAACAAGTAAAGCAGAATGTGATTATCCCAAAAGCGGGAAAGATTGTGTGTAAAGGGAACGAAGACATTTCGTACCAGTCCTTGTCAAGGATCACTGATAGGAGTGCTGCGACCAGACGATCCGGGGCGCCTATACGATAGTCCAAAGTGCATACTGCTATTGAGGGCAATTTCAAATCAGAATACACATGGAGTTTGAGCGTGTGTGTTTGAACAAGGAAACACGACGTGCTTTTTTGACCGAGGGACATCCGCCGAAAGGTGATTCCAAGAAAGAAGTAGCGTTCGATTGATTGGACAGATTCTGAAGGGTGTCATGAATTAAGCAGCGCGAAAAGCTGAACGTTAAAAGACTCGGATGCATCTGGGTAGCGAGCAACGCAGTGGACTGTGAAGATCTGCGCCACATACTTACGTGACCCAAAGTCTTTCTTGTGGCGAGCGACTTCGCATGACGTTGACAAGTGATGCAAAATTCCTAAAGAGGAAGGGTTCATGCTTATAATTTGCGAAGTGCGTCATGTAAATGGCGGGCGTTTTTTGATAGCAAAAATGATTGCGAGGAAGGCTGTAGGTAGTGTGATGTGACTAGAGAGAGCGAAATATGATACAGATGATGTTTGTTTATGGAGGTCCAAGAACCAAGAAAATAGGTGTGATGTGCTAGCATACGGCCAGTGTCGTCAAAGGAAAGAATCAGGAGTGGGTACGACAGCAATAGTCTATAAACCTATAATGTAGTGAGGGCGCATGGCGTTCATCCTGGCTATGCAGGTGTGATCATCTCTTTGGGAATGCGGGGCACCGGCGGAGGTGGGAAGGGGTGGTGAAAGTAGGTGGAGGATGGGGAAGAGGTCATGATCGCAGATGCAGAGGCACGACGTGAGGCACGGAGGGGACTTGGCATGGTCGCTGGAAGTGGTCTCAGGGACAGATTAGGGGACAAAGAAAAAAAATGCATACAAAATGGCATAGCGGAGTCGTCGCGTCCAACAGAGATCCATTTGTCGGCGGAACTCAGACGATCAGTCTCTGTGTCTCGACGCATGCTGAGCGGGCGGGGAAGGGCTGCAGCGAGGGGTGCAGGGAGGACGACCTGGACTTGACTGGTCGGGGCGTGGGGAAGGCCGCGGAGGTTTGTGCGACTGGTGTGCCTTGACATGTGCCCGACGGACGAGAAGGAGGCGGAAGAGAGGGGCCGCGGAGGATGCGCGCGAGAGATGGAAGAAACGGGGGAGGGCGGGGGAAAAGACGAGTCGAAGGAGTAGAATGAGGGGTTGGGGAAGGGAGGGATGTTCTCGGGAGAGTCGGGGGCGCTGCTGGGAGGGCGGCTGTCGAGGCAGTCGTACTTGAGGATGCGGTGGTGGGCGAGGGGCTGGATGGGCGGGAGGGGGGCGGCGGGGCGGCGGTTTGTGGCGCGGAGGAGGCGGATTGTGAGGAGGACGAGGAGGAGGGCGGCGAGGGCGGCGCAGACGACGACGATGATGAGGGTTGTGTGCGAGAGCGCGGCGGCCATGGATGCAGGAGGCAGGCAAGCAGGTCCGGTGCGGCTCGGCTCGGACTTGTCTCCCGCCATGTCGATCGCGTCGGCGCGCCCGCGTCCGCTGGCGAACCGGCTCCTCTTCCCCGCGCTCGCCCACGACGACCCGCTGCCCCCGCTCGCTGCCTCGGCCGAGCTGTCGGCCGAGCTGTACGACGTCGCGGCGCTGGGGCTGCGCGCGTATGTCCTGCCGTGGTGGTCCAAGCTCTCGCGCTACGACAAGCAGCTCCTCCCAGAGATCGCCACCGTCCTCGTCGCCGTCCTCCGCGTCCTCCACGCCCGCCTCCACGCCGTCCAGCTCGCCCCCCTCCTCCTCAGACACGTCCCCGCCATCCTCACCCAGCACTGCCGCGACTACCGCAACGCACGCCGCAAACTACACACCTCCTATGCCGCTGCTGCCTCTGCCTCCCTCCCCCAGCTCTTCCACCAGCTCCAGCCACACATGGCCGTCTCGCCAGACGGCCGCCTCGACACCGAGTACTTTCGCCATCTCCTCGACCACATCCTCCGCGTCTGTCTCCCGCCAGAAGACTGCCAGCCCGACGCAGAGCGTTTCCTCGTCCGTGAGATCATCCTCAAGGTTCTCCTCAACGACATTGTTCCCAAGATCTCCCAGCCCTGGTTTCTGCAGAGGTCCATACTTGATCTCCTCCAGCTCCAGGCACAGGCAAGCCTTGCCATCTTCTCTCCGTTCCTCTGCTCAGCCCTCTCCAGCCTCCAGAACAACACCGTTCTCCGTCGCCCCCTTCCACGGGCTCCTTTTCATTCCATACCATCATCGTCTTGGTTCTCTCCGCCATACAGGCAATCTCGGGTGCATGTCTCGCTCTCATCCATGCCTACAAAAACACCCTCATCACCATCAAGCGGGTCAACAAGCGGTGTCCATCGCCGCTCCCCACGTCGCAAAACTATGCTGATCCCCTGCTGACAATGTTTTCTGAGATCTTTACCCTGCAGGACCGCGCAGCCTCCACAACCCTCCTCACCACCGCTCGCGTGATCACCAACTTGTCATCCTCATTTCTCGATCGGTTCGCTGCCTGTGCTTCCCTATACACAAAGTCCTGACCCTCGTCCAACAGTCTACTTCCGCACCTGCTTGAGGCTCAACTCTCCCCTGCCTTTGTTCTCTCAATCACGCGAACAGCAAAGCGCACTCTCTTCCCCAATGGCTATCCTGCACCTCCTCCCATCGAGCCAACACCAGAAGAACAGGCCGAATTCCGCGCCCGCCTCGTCGGTTGGCGACCTCGTGGTGCCCTAGGTGTGTTACAATCACCTTGCTCTCGAATCTATCGTTGACAGCGTGGCGCAGCAACACGTCTCCTCCCCCTCCTTCTCGGTCCAGATCCGTCAAGCACACTCGACACAGCGCTGGATCCACTAAGCAGTACCCCGTGTAACGTCCACCTTGTTCTGTTCCTCCTTGATCTCTTCATCTTGGAGCTATTCCCAGAACTTGCAATGTCTGTGAACGAGCAAGGCAGTACGGTGGGACACGGTGATTCTGGTGGTGGGACGTCGACAGGAAAAGACGGTGATAGTGTGACTGAAAGCGAGTTTGATATCTGATAGAACTATACCTTTACGACATTGATAATGAGTTTACGATTCTTGTTACGCGCGAATAGATTTACGAGAAGGAAGCATTGAATTTTAAACGACCTAATGAAATACAGTAATTTGACAATGGTATCCCAGATGACCCCGAAATAAGAATCTATATACAGGATGGAGTATGTTTACATATATGACACGGCATCGTCAAGTGAAGATGATAGCTGACCCGGAGGGAGGATTTATATACAGGTGGGAGTATGTTTACATTTTATACAAGTTGGCAAGGAGATAGAAGTGAAAGATGATAGCAGAGTCAAAACGAACCAATATGACAAAGTGTATACCTCTCCAAAAATGTCGATACATAGTCGAGAGTCATTTCACATCACATATCAAGGCCAGAATCGCGCCTCCGCGGCTCGCATTGCAGCGCCTAGTCCAGCACGTACAATCTTCACAATCTCTGGCTATGAAGGATGGTAGATCGTCAGGACCAGATGTCGAGTCGAAAAAGAGCGCCATACGAGGAGAAAAAGCCGACGGATGAGGCGGCGGCGGCGCTCTTCAGGATCCAGGCCGAGACCTTCGAGCGCATGTGGCTCGACGACGGGTGGTGGCGTCTACGTCAAGGTCAACAGCCAGTTGTGCATGGGTGATAAAATGCGTACAGCCGTCGCTTGGCTCATCGAGGCTTGAGCAGGTGGATGGAAGGGCACGGCGGCGGGCGGAGCCTATGATCAACCGAGTCAGAAAAGCCGCAGAAAGTTGTACTGAAGACGTACGACTGCCTGGCGATTCGCAGATACTTGTAGAGATCTGTAAAATTCCTCGAATGATTTTTCCTGGATACGCGTGTCACCGTGAGAAGACGCTCAGAGGTAAGACGGAGAAAGGAAGCGCTAAGAGGTAAGATGGAGAAAGAAAGCGCTAAGAGGTAAGATGGAGAAAGAAAGCGCTAAGAGGCAAGATGGAGAAAGAAAGCGCTAAGAGGCAAGATGGAGAAAGAAAGCGCTAAGAGGTAAGACGGAGAAAGAAGGCGTTAAGAGGTCAGACGGAGAAGACGAACCTGATGAGGGATATAGTTACGATGGACGGGCAGGATACGCATATACGGGTGGAAACGTTGGCTGGTGCGGGACTGGTATGGCGGGAGGCAGGACGAGTCGTCCCAATATTCAGGTCCAGAAGCAGTCTCGTATAGCGGAAGGACGAAAGCGCTACTGGGACCAGGATATGGAGGCGGCGCCTCGGATGCGGTGTAGGACGTGGTCATATGTTGGAAGAGAGGCAGGTGGTAATAGGAGAAAACGTTGCGAGGACTTGTTTATCTAGCTTTTTCACACTTTTGCAAAATCCCTCGCGCTTCTTGAAAAAAAGGGTTCCTTACTCCAACCCCATTTATCAAACCAACGCCTGCTTCTTCCCGCCGAGAAAACCCTATCAGCGAGCATGTGGTGAGCCTTCGGTGCCCTCACTTCTCCCTCGACGGCCTTGATTCGTGTTAAGTAGAGAGGGAAGATGCTTCGAGGGAAAATTTGCTTCCGTAGCCAGATTAGTTTGTGAGAATATGATCGAGTTCGAAGAATCAAGCGGAAGCAAATCTTCGAGGATATATTTGATTCGATTCTCTCGTTGTCGACGCTAAACGTTCCTATACATCCTCAAAGACAAGGGAGATACTTTTCAGCATACGTACTGGCCGTGGAATTTGTTCACTGACAACAATACGGCACCATTTCCCAGGCTCGGTGTGTTCTTTTTCCTTTAGCAACAATTACCCGACTCGCAAGGCTAACACGCCGTAATTCGTCCGTTGCTCCGTATACATAACATGGGTGGGTAGCTAAAACCCGGGACCAGTAGGATCTGGTGAGGTACCGCAAACGAGGAATCGATACATGTCTCCTTGCAGACTATCGGTCACTCTTGAAGAAGACTGCACTTCATCGAGTTGTAAACCTGCTTAGTCGAGCACTCTGGAATAGTCTTTGCAACCATGGGACCTGCGCTCCGTTGACTTGGCATGTGCGCTTTCGTTGTCACTAGATCTGTGTCTCCATCTTCTTGCTGTACTTTGACCTCGAGCAAGAGTGCGGAGAAAAAGACAATATGGGCAAAGAGAACCGAGTCCCCGAGGTTGACACCTTTCGTGGTTCCCAGGTCACTACTGCCAGTGGCTTTAGTCCTCTTGACGAGGAAAGCAGCATTCGAAGAACTCGCTTCAATGCTCTTTCTTACCTCGCACATGTCCAGCGCATCTCACATCTCATCTGAAGCAGCCATGCTTCCTAGTGCTTTATTCCCTTGGTCTGCTCTTCCCGAGTCCAATCCTGCGCGCCTCAGCGACCGACGACTGACGAGCCCTCGTCAGCACAGGATATGTCACGATCACGTGACTCTCGCACCCGATGCCCAAAACGTGAGTCACGTAATTTCTCGTTGTCTTCCAGTACCACCAATGATCAAAGCTTCAATTTTTCCGTCTGTACAATAGCCCGGTCAACATAGAAAGATTATGAATCAACAAGGAATGCTCAACACCTCAAGAAGAGTTCAGTCTTTGAGTAGCCCTCAAGCGCTCAGCTGTATGTTCGAGAAGACATTAAGAAGACAAGAAGACTTCAAGATGACACAGTGCAATGAAAGACTGAACAACTTACATAACTCATGTCAGAAGGCCAATGTCCAAGACAAGCCTGCAACGTGGGCGCACCGGTCTGTTTCTCGAGGCGCCACACTCCTGTCCTGCCCAAGTGGGCTTCCTGGAGATTGAGCGAATACTATTTGAGCTTTGTCTTCTGTATTGAAAGGCCTTGCCACGTCAGGTCTACCTCAAGATCTCCTCCACTTTGTAAAAGGGGGAGCGCCACAAGCCAGAAGTCTAGTCTCAAGATGTTCAAGATTTCCAGAGTCTTCAATGTCATTTGAGCTATCGCCAATCTCATTGCCATCGTCCCCTTGCGCCGGCATAGATAATTGCGAAATTATCCATTCCAATGCTCCTTTCAACTCTGACGTTGCGTTTGAACACATTCGAGCCCCAACGCTGTCGTCCGTCAGAGAAGTATGAGGATTTGGTGCGTCGAACCTCCTGTATAAACTATCAGCTCAAATCTCTCCTTGAACGTCCAATTTGGATGCCTCTAAACCCGCACCTCTGAAACCTGTTCATTTCGTCTAAATACACCCAACCGGTCTCGAATTCGGTGCGTGGGTGATGTTTTCCCAATTGTTGGTTCCGAGTATCGACGTGGACGCCAAGCCGCCTTCAAATGCGCTCGACTATAGCATATTTCAGGTGCCTCGAGGAAGAGCGGGACGATGTTCGAACGTCGGTCCATGAGGTTAGTCCTTCATTGTTGCAAAGTGAAGTCCCCCCGCGTTGGGACGTTCTTTTGTCGTAGGTGGCATGGAATAGTAAAAATGAAACAGTATGGATTCTTCAGAGAGTGATCGCCATGACGTGTGCGGCAAGAGCTGACGGTTTGAGCAAGAGTGCGGTTGACGATTGAAAAAAGAAGAGTGGGAACTTGGTCACGAAGATGACAAAGGGCCACAACTCGAACAGCTTCGGCACGCTCGCATTTCTCAAGCAACTGGAATCGCCGTACGTGTCTCTTCTATCGTAATTTACCTCAATTTCAAAGACTACTTTCACAGGAGAGCCAAAAACTCGATGAGTACCCATTCGCCTTTCGATCCAGTGAATCAAATCCTCAATACATATTTTATGTATGGGCTCGAGGACATTTATATTTCAACTTGGACTGGAAATAGATTTTTTACGCCTTTGCGGCTCTGCGTATTACGATGCTGTCTCAATAAGGTCATTAAAACACGCGACGAACGCGAGAAAAGAAGTCCTTTGAGAATTGTTTTCCGATCACCTCAATCAAATCTTACAAACGACGAAAACGAGGCTCATCCATAAACGGATCTGTTCAGCCAACTGTAATATGACGATGAAAGAAAGAAATGGATGAGTGTTTACTGGAAACGAGGAAGGAGGCTGGAAACGTTGCAAGAATTTCGAGCTCGATAAGCGGCATCACGATATTTCCGGTGTTCAGGTCAATTCAAGATGATAAAACACAAGGTGAGATTCTCTATTCGTAGTTTGAGGGAAGCTTATTTCCAGCTCACCAGCTCATTGGATGTTTCGGGTTACGATATATGATTAATTTCACCACCTTGCTAAGTCGACGTTTTCCTGCGTGTACTTCAAGCCTCCCCGAGCTGTGATCATTTTTTCGAAGATTAGCTCGATGGATTTCTGGGCTGCAGAGAACGTTGCATGCTGAATCTTCAAACAGGCTTTGCACTTGGGTGTGCCTATCAATACGATCAGGCGCAGCACTTCTCTGATAGGCCACACAGGCCATGATCCATGTTAGCAGTCAAAGCTTACCGCCATGGAGAAACTGCTTTGAGGTGGCATTCTCCTGATTTCGTTCCATTCTGTGTAGGCTTTGAGCTCGGACTATCACTAGCAACTGGTGGTGAAGTTCACGGAAGTCTTTATGAGCTCCTTACTACTCACCTCCATATCTTATTCTTCATGTCTTTATTTCCTACGAGATCCAAAATCACACCAGTAGGCTGAATCCCTCGGTCTTGGCTATTTTCCACTCCAAGGACTATCAGCAAACATATCTTACGATCTATTATACATGACGAATACGAATACTATCAATGCTCCTGGTGATGAGAATTTTGAAAGAACGCATACTCCGGGAAACAAGAGGTGATGTAATATAAGCAGGTAGTGTTTCACTGTCGTAGAGATGCTTCAGCTCTGACCATGATATTCACATATCTGGTTCACTTAAAGTGAGAGAGTACATATATTTACAACCTTGAACTGAGAGGAATCTACAGTAATTTGAATTTGCTGGGGTTTTGATTCTGATGTAACTGTTTGCGGCGTCCTGGTAAACTCTGCCACTGGTTACCTAAAACAACAGCTAGCTCCCTCAGGCTGGTCGGTATAGGGCCGAGTAGTCATTCAGATCTGCTAGGAGTGGGCATATCATCGGACTAACCTTGGAGTAGAGTTAGACTCAGTCCAAGAACCAGTCCCTTGACAGTCTGGTTTTTGCTTGTCTCAGCTTGGGGGGTCCTGTCAGAGAGCTGCCCCAGCTCACCCCCCCCCTGGACAGTCACGTGCAGTCACGTGCTCAAGCACATCCAGTCATGTGCTTTGATGCATGCAGTCATGCGAGAGTACAGGAGAACATTGTATTAGTGTATTGATTATATGTGCACTCCTCATAGACAAAAATGTTGCAATACGCCACTGCTCACAGTCAAAGTGCAATAGAGTCCTCTCTCCTCATGACAAATACAAACAATGTGAATGATGTCATGAAAATGTTGATGCTCCAGAGCAGCACATAAGAGGAAACATGATGAGAATGATGGTGAAACTTGAAGAAGAGATGTGCCATGGTGTCCACAACATGAAGAGGAGGATTCTTCTGATGGTGAAAATTCTGATGACAAGAATGTAAATCTGTTCTGTTTGCTAAAGATGTTATCTTGTTACTCACTGACTTTGACAGGTACCCATTATCTATAGCAGCATGTTAAAGGCACTTCAAGAAACATGCAAGAGTCCTAGCTTTAAAATGTTCTACAGAAGCTATCACATGGCCAAGGATCCATTAGTATTAGACAAAGAAAGAGCTCAATTGGTAATCCTTGAAGTCTGGAAGGTAACTGGCTTTTGATTTTGGTAAGTATGCCAATATTATAGAAGAATGTGTTTATTCAATCATTCAATGAAAGTAGGGTTAGAGACCATAAACAGATCATAAGGGGATATAAAACAAGACTCTGGTGTAGCCAAGATGCTGCTCAGAAGCAAAAATCTTGTCCAAGTCAAAAAGAGAATATAAAGCATTGCGATGATGACACCTGAAAGTGTGTCAAGTGGTGTCAGAGTAGGCAATCACCAGGTGATGTAAGTTAGCGTTGGGCTTGCTAAGAGAGGGAGAAATGGGCAGAGTCCCAGTAGACATGTTATTAGAGGCAACAGCAAAGGGAATAACTGTTAGGCTTAGCGTAGGTGCTAAGTGCTAGAGGCCTGCCATAATTGCTAGGCATGTAGAGAGCTAGAGCACTGGTGCATTTCCAGTGGCAAGACAAAGTGCTAGCACTTTGGTGTAGGATTGATGTAATAGAAATTGAGTTGAGCTCTGAAGTCCAAGGCATAAGAGATGGGGTGTGAAGGTAACTTGTTATTTGCAGTGTATAAGTACAGTATATATAGTAAGTGGTAAGCGAAGTCACCGTTGGCGACCTTTGGTTGCTAAAGTGGTGAACTTGGTAAGTAAACACTAATCAACAATCTTTAATATAGGAAAATGTCAAACAGTCCTTGGTGATGCCTAGCGGCGCCAATTAAGCTGTCATGTCAAAATGTCAAAAAGTAGGTATAAAATCACAAAACTGTCAGTGTTATTAAATGATGACAGTTGCCAGAGTGATGCAGCAATGCCAGTGAATCCTTGGTGGTCAATGTCATGACTTGCTACTGACCACTGGTACTCAGCTCCAGCTCCAAAACTCCAGCCTCTCCAAACCGGCCTCCACATTGTCTCAGGCTCACTACCCAACCAGCCCATCAGCCACTGCCACTCCTGGTACCCCTCAGCCATCACCACCTGCAGCTGCCACATCAGCACCAGCACTGGTAACCTCCAGTGATGATGCTTGAAATTGTACCAAGTGGTGTCTGGGTAGGCAGTCACAAAGTGAATAGCGTCAGGCTCACTAGTGGAGGTGAGCCGGGCAGGGTCCCAGAAGACAAATTAGTGGAGGACAGCAGTAAGGAAGTAGTAAGGTAGTGCTTAGCATAGTTGCCAAGCATGCAATGCCTGCCATAGTTGCAAGGTGCATAGATGATGAGGACACTGGCATACTTCCAGTGGCGAGACAAGGGCACCTTACAATGGTGCTCTGGCATAGAGTAAGCTTAAGAAAGGCAAAATTGAGCTCTGAAGCTCAAGTGTAGAAGACAGATGGTGAAGGCAACTTGGAAGGTAACTTGTTATTTGCAGGCTATAAGTATAGTATATATAGTAAATTGTAAGCAAAGTCGCCGTTGGTGACCCAAGGGTTGCCAACGTAGAGAACTAGTAAGTAAATAATAGGCAACAATCTTTTATATAGGAAAGTGTCCATCAGACCTTAGCAATGCCTAGCAGCACCAGTTAGGCTGTCTGTCATGTCAAAAATGCCAAAAAGTAGGTATGAAATCACCAAAATGTCGTAAAATGATGGTGGTTACCAGGGTGCAGCGGCAAAGCTGGCGAAACCTTGGGGCCAAGAAAGTAAGGTAAAATAAATCGAAAAATGATAATGAAAAATACGCCAAGTGTTTGTCCAGGGTTCAAACCTCAGCCTTTTGAGGGGATGCCAGGTAATCCAGAGGGCATGCTAACCACTAATCCACATGGCTGTGCCAGTGAAATCATCAGTACACCTTTCGATACAACCTGGGTCTTATCAGCATGAGTCCCAGAGAGGCAAGAGAATGGAACAAGCAAGCACCGGTGCATGAGTGAGTCCTGGGAATTAACAAGTAAAGAGTTGGGTGATCACGGGGACTTAGTGAGTCCCAGGGATAAAAGTGAGAGAAGCAGAGATTAAGCAAGCCAAAAGGGGAAAGTGTCAAGATAAGATAAAGGGAAGTGGAAACAGAGTGAGTCAAGACTTGAGGCAGGGGACAAAAGAGACAAGGAGAACTTAGAGGTCAAAAAAGGGAGAGAGAGAGTAAAGCAGAGATGAAATTAGAGTAAGAAACAAGTAGAGATGACAAATAGAAGGAATATATAAATGAAGCAGAGTTAAAAAAACAGAGACCAGGAATGCATGAGACTATGAGACAGGCGAAACATGAAGAAACAATATGGGAGGTACGGCAATATCAAGACTAGAGTACTACTTGCTACTCTACAACTTATATACTGTGCGGTAAGTAAGCCTTGAGGCTCAGGCCTGGGTCTCGGTGGTGAGTCGTGGTGCCAGGGCTCAGGGTGAGACCCGGTAGCAAGTCACAGCACCAGGGCTCAGGGTGAGATCCGGGGATTGTGCAAGGCAGTGGTGGAGATTGAGACATGTCGCACAGTGTAGAAGGTCTTGCACTGGGAATGCAGAGACACACAACGACAAGGCGGTGAGGAGGTGAGCAGAAGTGGGGCATGGTGTGCGGAGGTTGGGTCAGCGGTGATGTGTGATTGTGATGCATGATGGAGGTCTTGACACAGGCTGAGGGAGCGCCAGGTGTTGCTGGCACTGGTGCTGATGTGGCAGCTGCAGTTGGGGAAGTGCCAGAGATAGCTAGAGCTGGCGCTGATGTGGCAGTCATGGCAGTGATGGCCAGGGAGATGCTGGTGGTGGCAGTGGCTGGTGGCAGTAACAGGCAGTGATAGCCAGAGGTTGCTGAGGTGGTTGGCCGGGTAGCGGTCTGGGCCCAGGACAGTTGTGGAGGTGGGTTTGGGGGGGTTGGAGTCCCAGGGCTGGGCCTAAGTCCCAGAGGTCGGTAGTGGGTCATGATACAGAGCTCAATTTAGTTTGCCCTCAGCATACTTTATGCCAAGGTGCTATTGCATAGTGCTTTGTTTTGCCACTGAGAGTATGCCAGTATCCTAGTTTACTATGTGCCTTGCAACTGCGGTGGGTCTCTAGCGCTTGGCAATTATGCTAAGCACCACTTTACCACTTCCTTGCCACTACCCTCCGCTAACCTGTTTTTGGGACCATGCTTGGTTCTCCTCAATTAGCAAGCCTGATGCTATTAACCTTGTTATTGCCTACTCTGACACTACTTGGTACAATTTCAGATGTCATCATCATACTTCTCAATCTAAACTCTGCTTCTCCACTTTCTCTCTGTCTTGAATTTCTAAGTCTCTTCTCTCTTCTTCCTTCTCTTGCCTAAGTCCAACTCATTCCATTTCTTCTTCCATCTCTCGTCTCAACTCTCTCCCCTTTTGGCTTGCTTAAATCTCCATACTCCTTATCTTTGATCTCAGAACTCACTAAGTCCCCTTGCTTGCCCTGGCTATCTGTTCATCAGCCTCAGAACTTGCCCACACACCAGTGCTTGTCTTCCTCTCTATTATTGCATCCCCAGGACTCATGCTCACTCTGGCACTTGTCTTCCAACCCCCCTCCTCATCCTTGGTGATGACACCTGAAATTGTATCAAGTGTTGTCTGGGTAGGCAATCACTAGGTGAATAGCATCGGGCTCACTAGTGGAGGTGAGCTGGGCAGGGTCCCAGAAGACGAGTTAGCAGAGGACAGTGGTAAATGAGGGTTAAGGCAATGCTTAGCATAGGTGCCAAGCACTAGATGCCTGCCGTAGTTGCAAGGCATGTAGAGAACTAGGATGCTGGCAAACTTCTAGCAGCAAGACAAAGCACTGTACAATGGTGCTTTTGCATAGAGTTAACTTTAGGAGGGGGCAACATTGAGCTCTGAAGCTCAAGTGTAAGAGATAGAGGGTGAAGGTGACTTGTTATTTTCAGAGTATAAGTACAGCATATATAGTAAATTGTAAGCAAAGTCACCATTAGTGACCAAAGAGTTGCCAAAGTGGCAAACTGGGTAAGTAAATAATAGCCAACAATCTTTTATATAGGAAAATGTCAATCAGACCTTGGTGACACCTAGTGGTGCCAATCAAGCTATTTGTCATGTTAAGATGCCAAAAAGTAGGTATGAAATCACCAAAATGTCAGCGTTGTAAAATGATGGTGGTTACCAGGGTGCAGCAGCAAGGTCGGTGAAACCTCAGAGTCAAGAAAGTAAGGTAAAATAACTCAAAAAATAATAATAAAAAAATATGATAGGTGTTTGTTCCCAGGGATTCAAACCCTAGCCTTTTGAGAGGGCACCAGGTAAACCATAGGTTGTGCTAAGCACTAGTTCACATGGCTGTGCTAGACAATACATCAGTACACCTTTTGATACAACCTGGGTCTTATTACCGGCACTTGCACTTTCACACTAGCATGACTGGTGATCACTTGCTTGACTACTGCTCACATCCCCAGCCCAGCCCTGGTCTTACACGCTCCACACTCTCAACAGTACCACTGTGTTTGTGGACATTGTGCATGCTATGTAAGGATTCACCTAGTGGATTGAGCCCCCATGGTCAGCAGAACCTGACAGTCAAGAAAATCATGTAAAATGAATGGAAAAATACATAGCAAGATATGAAAAGCTTGTTCCAGGATTTGAAACCTGGTTCTTGTGCGTACTAACCATTAGTCCACAAGTCTGTGCCAAAAAATGCATCAGTACTCTTTTTGATACAACTGCAGGTTTATCAGCAACACCTTAAAAATGAAACAATCTGATTGTAAGAGTTGCATTGTATCTTCCAAAGTAAGGTTCATTCTTGAAGATTGGATCATTACAATCCATTTACAACATCACATGAAGCACAAACCTTACTACAATGTCACAATGCCCTCAGGAGCTACTGCAATTATATATGAAAATCTGAAATTGTCAGGGGACTTCCATTCAACTTCTATTTTTGAGCACATCCTACGCCACTCCCCGGAACCCCCAGGACTTGTTCTAGACCTCCGGAAATCTCCGGAGGTCATTTCCTTTTTAGAAAATCCCCAGAACTTCATGTCCTTCCTGTTCAAACATTATCCAAGGTTAAGGTTAGCTCCGGTCACCTGTACAGTTGTTCCCATGCCTCCGCCGCCCACTGATGCGCTGCACTGAGCAGCGGGGAAACCTTAGACTTGTTCTCTTTGGATTTTCCTCTGGTAGGTGATTAGGTACCATTGATTACCCTGTCTAATATAACTTTGGATTTCCCTCTGCTAGTTGTGTGATTGAGCCACAACTCCCAGAGGTCACTCTTACAGCAGAACAAGTCTCCTAACTCTGGTCTGGAAGCCCTTCATAGCCTGCCAAGACTCTCTAGGCCCCTATTTGTCACTTCTCCACCAGGCTTAAATACCCACATAACTCTATGTCTCAGCTTGCCAATCCAGACACTCCTCCAAATGCCCTGGCTCCTCAGGATGAGGCCTGGACTTGCCTGCTACACTTAGAGACACAGGTGCAACTGACCCAAGCTTCTCTTACCCACCACACAACCGAATTCTCCATCCTTTGTCAAACCACTGATCACATCTCTCAGTCCCTCCAGGCACTACTAGAGTGCCTATCCCCTTGCACTGCACCACCTCTGGTGGCAGAGCCATCTCCGGCAGCCCCAGCAGTCTCAGCAGCAGCTCTGGGGGTCCCAGCAGGCCTCTGGGCGCAGTTACCACATCCAGTGCTCCTGAACACGTATGATGGTGACTGCACCTCTGGGAAGTGTTTTCTCCAATCCTGCCTCACCTACATTCACCTCAGTGGAGATGCCTTTGACTCTGATGCGTTGAAGATAGCTTGGGTGCTGTCCTACATGAAGGCCAGTAATGATGTCCAAAATTGTACCAAGTGGTGTCTGGGTAGACAGTCACAAGGCAGTTAGCGTTGGGCTTGCTAGTTGAGGTGAGCCAAGCAGGGTCCCAGAAACAGGTCAGCGGAGGACAGTGGTAAGGGGGTAGTGAAGAGAAGCTTAGCGTAGTCGCCAAGGGTTGTATGCCTGCCGCAGTTGCAAGGCATAATAATTCTGATTACGCTAGCATAGGTCCAGCGGCGAGACAAAGAACACTATACAAAAGTGTGCTTTGGCATAGAGTAGGCTTAGAAGAGACTAAATTGAGCTCTGAAGCTCAAGCGTAAGAGGTAATGGTGAAGGTAACTTGTTATTTTGCATGCTATAGGTACAGTATATATAGTAAAGTGTAGGTGAGGTCGCCATTGGCGACCCTTGAGGCACTAACATGGAGAACTAGTAAATAAACAGTAGACCACAATCTTTTATATAGGAAAATGTCCATCAGCCCTTAGCGACGCTTAACGGCGTCAGTCAAGCTGTCTGCCATGTCAAAAATGCCAAAAAGTAAGTATAGAATTGCCCAAACGTCAATATAGTAGAATGATGGCGGTTACTAGGGAACGGCAGCAACGCTGGTGAAACCTCAGGGTCAAGAAAATAAATCAGAAAATAAAGTAAATAAATCAAATAATACTAGTGAAAAATATGCCAAGGGTGGGCCAAGGGTTCAAACCTCCGCTTTTGAGGGGGTGGCCGGTAATCCATTGAGCGTGCTAACCACTAATCCATGTGGTTGTGCCAGGAAAATTGTTAGTACACCTCTTGATACAACCTGGGTCTTATCACTGGACGGGCCTCCACTTATGCACTGCATGTACTCCAGTGTCCAGGAGGTGTTGGAAGCTTTACAGATTGGGCTGCCTTCGAAAAGGACTTCCAGGCAGAGTTTTTCCCAATTGATCCTGCCAAGTCTGCCGCACTAGCGCTGCGCAACAGAGAACAGTATGGGCAGGGAAAGCGAACGTTGGATGAATACATTGACTCCTTCCAGGCGTTGGTTGAGCAAGCAGCCTATCCAGATGGCCTGCAGCTATGTCTCACGTTCCGGGATGGCCTGCACCCCGCCTTGATGGAGCGTATCGACAACCTTGCTGAGGGCCGCCCTGATGACGAGCAGATTGCCTCCTGGTACAAGGTGGCCCAGGACCAATGGCAACTTATGGAGATTCAGCGGGAGCTACGCTGGGCACACCCAGCTCCCCGCTCTACTTCCATGGTAACTCTCTGGCACCCGGCACTCCCACACTCAGGACCTGCTCCAGCTCCGGCTACTCCCGCACTACGACCTCTGCCCCCGGGCATCCCCATGGATATAGACGCAGCCTGGCAACATCACGCCACACCGCTACTGTGCTGGCGGTGCAAAAAGCCTGGGCACTTTGCCTGGCACTGCCCATTGGGCCTGGAGGTGC